>JANAFA010000094.1:0-64886 GCA_024222315.1 Thymus quinquecostatus
GAATCCGAATCGGGCACCTTAAGCGGTTTCTCATTTTCCGGAGTAATCGTACAATCTAGCCTTTATATAGGAGCTAGAATGATGAAAAATTCATCATATACCGCTCCAAAACATCATTGGGATGCTTTGGAATAATAAAATAAAGATTCCATTCCGGAGCTTTTTTGACCGAAACTCAAAGGGGGTACCACTAGGGCAAAATCTCATTTTTTCGGCCAGCCGGAGAGCACCGGATTTTGCACCTCCGGGGGCCCTTTATTATATCTCTTTGAATATAATTGAATGCGGTGAAAGAATGAAATGGATCCCGGACGTTAACGAATGAGATAATGGCCTTTTTGCTAGCTGCCCTCACCGTTTTGGCCGTATCTAACTCGTTTTAGATCCGAATGACCCAATTTTAAAACCCATAGAAAGCTCATTCGGATGACTACAATATGGACTTGCAATTTTTTGTATTTGACTGTGTTTACTGGGTGAAAATAGAATCTGAATCGAGCACCTTAAGAGGTTTCTCATTTTCCGGAGTAATCGTACAACCTAGCCTCTATATAGGAGCAAGAATGAGGCAAAATTCATCATATACCACTCAAAAACGTCACTGGGATGCTTCGGAATAATAAAATTTAAGTACCATTCCAGAGCATTTTTGACCAAAACTCTAAGGGGTACCACTAGGGCAAAATCTCATTTTTTCAGTCCGCCGGAGAGCGCCGAATTTTGCACCTCCGGGGGCCCTTTATTATAGCTCTTTGAATATAATTGCATGAGGTGAAAGAATGAAATGGATCCGGACGATAACGAATGAGATATGGGCCTTTTTGCCTGCTGCCCTCCACGTTCGACCCAAATTCCATCGAGCCCACACCGTTTTGGCCATATCTAACTCGTTTTAGATATGAATGACCCGGTTTTAAAACCCATAGAAAGCTCATTCAGATGGATACAATATGGACTTGCAACTTTTTGTATTTGATTATGTTTACTGGGTGAAAATAGAATTCGAATTGGGCACCCTTAAGCGGTTTCTCATTTTCCGGAGTAATCGTACAATCTAGCCTCTATATAGGAGCTAGAATGATGCAAAATTCATCATATACCTCTCTAAAACATCACTAGGATGCTTTGGAATAATTAAATTTAGATTCCATTCCGGAGCATTTTTAACCGAAACTCTAAGGGGTACCCACTAGGGCAAAATCTCATTTTTTCGGCCCGCCGGAGAGCGCCGGATTTTGCACCTCCGGGGGCCCATAGTTATAGGTATTGGAATATAATTGCATGCGGTGAAAGAATGAAATGGATCCGGACGATAACGAATGAGACATGGGCCTTTTTGCCTGTTGACCTCCACGTTCGACTCAGATTCCATCGCGCCCTCACCGTTTAGGCAATATCTAACTCGTTTTAGATCCGAATGAGCCGGTTTTTAAACCCCTAGAAAGCTCATTCGGAAGGCTACAATATGGACTTGCAACTTTTGGTATTTGACTGTGTTTACTAGATGAAAATAGAATCCAAATCACGCACCTTAAGCGGTTTCTCATTTTCCGGAGTAATCGTACAATCTAGCCTCTATATAGGAGCTATAATGATGCAAAATTCATCATATACCGCTCCAAAACATCACTGGGATGCTTTGGAATAATAAAATTTATATTCCATTACGGAGCGTTTTTGACCGAAACTCTAAGGGGTACCACTAGGGCAAAATCTCATTTTTTCGGCCCGCCGGAGAGAGCCGAATTTTGCACCTCCGGGGGCCCATAATTATATCTCTTGGAATATAATTGCATGCGGTGAAAGAATGAAATGGATCCGGACGATAACGAATGAGATATGGGCCTTTTTGCCTGCTGCCCTCCACGTTCGACCCAGATTGCATCGCGCCCTCACCGTTTTGGCAAATCTTACTCGTTTTAGATCCGAATGAGCCGGTTTTTAAACCCCTAGAAAGCTCATTCGGAAGGCTACAATATGGACTTGCAAATTTTTGTATTTGACTGTGTTTACTGGATGAAAATAGAATCCAAATCACGCAACTTAAGCGGTTTCTCATATTCCGGAGTAATCGTACAGTCTAGCCTCTATATAGGAGCTAGAATGATGTAAAATTCATCATATACCGTTCCAAAACATCACTAGGATGCTTTGGTATAATTAAATTTAGATTCCATTCCGGAGCGTTTTTGACCGAAACTCTAAGGGGTACCACTAGGGCAAAATCTCATTTTTTTCGGCTCGCCGGAGAGCGCCTGATTTTGCACCTCCGGGGGCCCATAATTATATCTCTTGGAATATAATTGCATGCGGTGAAAGAATGAAATGGATCCGGACGATAACTAATGAGATATGGGTCTTTTTGCCTGCTGCCCTCCACGTTCGACCCAGATTCCATCGTGCCCTTACCGTTTTGGCCATATCTAACTCGTTTTAGATCCGAATGACCCGGTTTTAAAACCCTTAGAAAGATTATTCGGATGGCTACAATATGGACTTGAAACTTTTTATATTTGACTGTGTTTACTGGATGAAAATAGAATCCAATCGGGCACCTTAAGCGATTTCTCATTTTCTGGAGTAATCGTGCAATCTAGCCTTTATATAAGAGCTAGAATGATGAAAAATTCATCATATACCGCTCCAAAACATCACTGGGATGCTTTGGAATAATAAAATAAAGATTCCATTTCGGAGCATTTTTGACCAAAAATTAAGATTCCATTCCATTCCGGAGCGTTTCCACTAGGGCAAAATCTCATTTTTTCGGCCCGCCGGAGAGCGCCAGATTTTGCACCTCCGGGGGCCCTTTATTATAGCTCTTGGAATATAATTGCATGCGGTGAAAGAATGAAATGGATCCGGACGATAACGAATGAGATATTGGCATTTTTGCCTGCTGCCCTCCACGTTCGACCCAGATTCCATCGAGAGCCCTCACCGTTTTGCCCATATCTAACTCGTTTTAGATCCGAATGACCTGGTTTCAAAACCCATAGAAAGCTCATTCGGATGGCTACAATATGGACTTGCAAATTTTTTTTATTTGACTATGTTTACTGGGTGAAAACAGAATTCGAATCGGGCACCTTAAGCGGTTTCTCATTTTCCTGAGTAATCGTACAATCTAGCCTCTATATAGGAGCTAGAATGATGCAAAATTCATCATATACCTCTCAAAAACATCACTGGGATGCTTTGGAATAATTAAATTTTGATTCCATTCCAGAGCGTTTTTGACCGAAACTCTAAGGGGTACCACTAGGGCAAAATCTCATTTTTTCGGCCCCGCCGGAGAGCTCCGGATTTTGCACCTCCGGGGGCCCATAGTTATAGGTCTTGGAATATAATTGCATGCGGTGAAAGAATGAAATGGATCCGGACGAAAACGAATGAGATATGGGCCTATTTGCCTGCTGTCCTCCACGTTCTACTCAGATTCCATCGCGCGCTCACCGTTTAGGCAATATCTAACTCGTTTTAGATCCGAATGAGTCGGTTTTTAAACCCCTAGAAATCTCATTCGGAAGTCTACAATATGGACTTGCAACTTTTTGTATTTGACTGTGTTTACTAGATGAAAATATAATCCAAATCACACACCTTAAGTGGTTTCTCATTTTCTTGAGTAATCGCACAATCTAGCCTCTATATAGGAGCTAGAATGATGAAAAATTCATCATATACCGCTCCAAAACATCACTGAGATGCTTTGGAATAATAAAATTTATATTCCATTCCGGAGCGTTTTTGACCGGAACTCTAAGGGGTACCACTAGGGCAAAATCTCATTTTTTCGGCCCGTCGGAGAGCGCCGGATTTTGCACCTCGGGGGGCCCATAATTATATCTCTTGGAATATAATTGCATGCGGTGAAAGAATGAAATGGATCCGGATGATAACGAATGAGATATGGGCCGTTTTGCCTGCTGCCCTCCACGTTCGACACAAATTCCATCGAGCCCACACCGTTTTGGCCATATCTAACTGGTTTTAGATCCGAATGACCCGATTTTAAAACCCATAGAAAGCTCATTCGGATGGCTACTATATGGAATTGCAACTTTTTGTATTTGACTATGTTTACTGGGTGAAAACTGAATTCGAATTGGGCACCTTAAGCAGTTTCTCATTTTCCGGAGTAATCGTACAATCTAGCCTCTATATAGGAGCTAGAATGATGCAAAATTCATCATATAACGCTCCAAAACATCACTGGGATGCTTTGGAATAATAAAATTTAGATTCTATTTTGGAGCATTTTTGACCGAAACTCTAAGGGGTACCACTAGGGCAAAATCTCATTTTTTCGGCCCGCCGGAGAGCGCCAGATTTTGCACGTCCGGGGGCCCTTAATTATATCTCTTGGAATATAATTGCATGCAGTGAAAGAATGAAATGGATCCGGACGATAACTAATGAGATATGGGCCCTTTTGCCTGCTGCCCTCCACGTTCGACCCAGATTCCATCGCGCCCTCACCGTCTTTGCCATATCTAACTCGTTTTAGATCCGAATGACCCGGTTTTAAAACCCCTAGAAAGCTCATTCGGATGGCTACAATATGGACTTGCAACTTTTTGTATTTGACTGTGTTTACTAGGTGAAAATAGAATCCGAATCGGGCACCTTAAGCGGTTTCTCATTTTCCAGAGTAATCGTAAAATCTAGCCTTTATATAGGAGCTTGAATGATGAAAAATTCATCATATACTGCTCCAAAACATCACTGGGATGCTTTGGAATAATAATATTCCGGAGAGTTTTTGACCGGAACTCTAAGGGGTACCACTAAGGCAAAATCTCATTTTTTTGACCCACCGGAGAGCGCCGGATTTTGCACCTCCGGGGCCCCCATAGTTATAGCTCTTGGAATATAATTGCATGCTGCCCTCCACGTTCGACCCAGATTCCATCGCGCCCTCACCGTTTAGGCAATATCTAACTCGTTTCAGATCCGAATGAGCCGGTTTTCAAACCCCTAGAAAGCTCATTCGGAAGGCTACAATATAGACATGCAACTTTTTGTATTTGACTTTGTTTACTTGATGAAAATAGAATCCAAATCACGCACCTTAAGCGGTTTCTCATTTTTCGGAGTTATCGTACAATCAAGCCTCTATATAGGAGCTAGAATGATTCAAAATTCATCATACAACGCTCCAAAACATTACTGGGATGCTTTGGAATAATAAAATTTTGATTCCATTCCGGAGCGTTTTTGACCGAAACTCTAAGGGTACCACTAGTGCAAAATCTCAGTTTTTCGGCCCGCCGGAGAGCGCCAGATTTTGCACCTCCGGGGGCCCTTAATTATATCTCTTGGAATATAATTTCGTGCGGTAAAAGAATGAAATGGATCCGCACGATAACGAATGAGATATGGGCCTTTTTGCCTGCTTCCCTCCACGTTCGACCCAGATTCCATCACGCCTTCACCGTTTTGGGCCATATCTAACTCGTTTTAGATCCGAATGACCCAGTTTTAAAACCCCTAGAAAGCTCATTCGGATGGCTACAATATGGACTTGCAACTTTTTGTATTTGACTGTGTTTACTAGGTGAAAATAGAATCCGAATCGGGCACCTTAAGCGGTTTCTCATTTTCCAGAGTAATCGTAAAATCTAGCCTTTATATAGGAGCTAGAATGATGAAAAATTCATCATATACCGCTCCAAAACATCACTGGGATGCTTTGGAATAATAATATTTGGATTCCATTCCGGAGCGTTTTTGACCGGAATTCTAAGGGGTACCACTAGGGCAAAATCTCATTTTTTCGGCCCACCGGAGAGTGCCGGATTTTGCACCTCCGGGGGCCCTTTATTATAGCTCTTTGAATATAATTGCATGCGGTGAAAGAATGAAATGGATCCGGAAGATAACGAATGAGATATGAGGCTTTTTGCCTCTGCCCTCCACGTTCGACCCAGATTCCATTGCACCCTCATTGTTTTGGCCATATCTAACTCGTTTTAGATCCGAATGATCCGGTATTAAAACCCCTAGAAAGCTTATTCGGATGGCTACAATATGGACTTGCAACTTTATGTATTTGACTGTGTTTACTGGGTGAAAATAGAATCCGAATCGGGAACCTTAAGCGGTTTCTCATTTTCCGAAGTAATCGTACAATCTTGCCTCTATATAGGAGCTAGAATGATGCAAAATTCATCATATACCGTTCTAAAACATCACTTGGATGCTTTGGAATAATTAAATTTAGATTCCATTCCGGAGCGTTTTTGACCGAAACTCTAAGGGGTACCACTAGGGCAAAATCTCATTTTTTCGACCGGCCGGAGAGCGCCGGATTTTGCACCTTCGGGGGCCCATAGTTATATATCTTGGAATACAATTGCATGCGGTGAAAGAGTGAAATGGATCCGGACGATATCGAATGAGATATGGGCCTTTTTGCCTGCTGCCCTCCACGTTCATCTAGATTCCATCGCGCCCTCACCGTTTGGCCATATGTAACTCGTTTCAGATCTGAATGACCCGGTTTTAAGACCCCTAGAAAGCTCATTCGGATGGCTACAATATGGACTTGCAACTTTTTGTATTTGACTGTGTATACTGGGTGAAAATAGAATCCGAATCGGGCACCTTAAGCGGTTTCTCATTTCCGGAGTAATCGTACAATCTATCCTTTATATAGGAGCTAGAATGATGAAAAATTCATCATATACAGCTCCAAAACATCACTGGGATGCTTTGGAATAATAAAATTAAGATTCCATTCTGGAGCATTTTAGACCAAAACTTTAAGGGGTATCACTAGGGCAAAATCTCATTTTTTCGGCCCGCCGGAGAGCACCGTATTTTGCACCTCCGGGGGCCCTTGGAATGTAATTGCATGCGGTGAAAGAATGAAATGGATCCGGACAATAACGAATGAGATATGGGCCTTTTTGCGTGCTGCCCTCCACGTTCGATCCAGATTCCATCGAGCCCTCACCGTTTTGGCCATATCTAACTCGTTTTAGATCCGAATGACCCGGTTTTAAAACCCATAGAAAGCTCATTCAGATGGCTACAATATGGACTTGCAACTTTTTGTATCTGACTATGTTTACTGGGTAAAAACAGAATTCGAATCGGGTACCTTAAGCGGTTTCTCATTTTCCGGAGTAATCGTACAATCTAGCCTCTATATAGGAGCTTGAATGATGCAAAATTCATCATATACCGCTCTAAATCATCATTGGGATGCTTTGGAATAATTAAATTTAGATTCCATTCCAGAGCATTTTTGACCGAAACTCTAAGGGGTACCACTAGGGCAAAATCTCATTTTTTTCGGCCGGCCGGAGAGGGCCGGATTTTGCACCTCCGGGGGCCCATAATTATATCTCATGGAATATAATTGTATGCGGTGAAAGAATGAAATGGATCTGGACGATAACGAATGAGATATGGGCCTTTTTGCCTGCTGCCCTCCACGTTCGACCCAGATTCCACGCGCCCTCACCGTTTTGGCCATATCTAACTCGTTTTAGATCCAAATGACCCGGTTTTAAAACCCCTAGAAAGCTCATTCGGATGGTAACAATATGGACTTTCAATTTCTGTATTTGACTATGTTTACTGGGTGAAAATAGAATCCGAATCGGGCACCTTAAGCGGTTTCTCATTTTCCGGAGTAATCGTACAATCTAGCCTCTATATAGGAGCTAGAATGAGGCAAAATTCAACATATACCACTCAAAAACGTCACTGGGATGCTTCGGAATAATAAAATTTAAGTACCATTCCAGAGCATTTTTGACCATAACTCTAAGGGGTACCACTAGGGCAAAATCTCATTTTTTTTGGGTCCGCCGGAGAGCGCTGAATTTTGCACCTCCGGGGGCCCTTTATTATAGCTCTTTGAATATAATTGCATGCGGTGAAAGAAAGAAATGGATCCGGACGATAACGAATGAGATATGGGCCTTTTTGCCTGCTGCCCTCCACGTTCGACCCAAATTCCATCGAGCCCACACCGTTTTGGCCATATCTAACTCGTTTTAGATCCGAATGACCCGGTTTTAAAACCCATAGAAACTCATTCAGATGGCTACAATGTGCACTTGCAACTTTTTGTATTTGATTATGTTTACTAGGTGAAAACAAAATTCGAATTGGGCACCTTAAGCGGTTTCTCATTTTCCGGAGTAATCGTACAATCTAGCCTCTATATAGGAGGTAGAATGATGCAAAATTCATCATATACCTATCTTAAACATCACTGGGATGCTTTGGAATAATTAAATTTAGATTCCATTCCGGAGCGTTTTTGACCGAAACTCCAAGGGGTACCACTAGGGCAAAATCTCATTTTTTCGGCCCACCGGAGAGCGCCGGATATTGCACCTCCCGGGCCCCATAGTTATAGCTCTTGGAATATAATTGCATGCGGTGAAAGAATGAAATGGATCCGGACGATAACGAATGAGATATGGGCTTTTTTGCCTGCTGCCCTCCACGTTCGACTCAGATTCCATCGCGCCCTCATCGTTTAGGCAATATCTAACTCGTTTTAGATCCGAATGAGCCGGTTTATAAACCCCTAGAAAGCTCATTCGGAAGGCTACAATATGGACTTGCAACTTTTGGTATTTGACTGTGTTTACTAGATGAAAATAGAATCCAAATCACGCACCTTAAGCAGTTTCTCATTTTCCGGAGTAATCGTACAATCTAGCCTCTATATAGGAGCTGGAATGATGCAAAATTCATCATATACCGCTCCAAAACATCACTGGGATGCGTTGGAATAATAAAATTTATATTCCATTCCGGAGCGTTTTTGACCGAAACTCTAAGGGGTACCCACTAGGGCAAAATCTCATTTTTTCGGTTCTCCGGAGAGCGCCGAATTTTGCACCTCCGGGGGCCCTTTATTATAACTCATTGAATATAATTGCATGCGGTGAAAGAATGAAATGGATCCAGACGATAACGAATGAGATATGGGCCTTTTTGCCTGCTGCCCTCCACGTTCGACCCAAATTCCATCGAGCCCACACCGTTTTGGCCATATCTAACTCGTTTTAGATCTGAATGACCCGGTTTTAAAACCTATAGAAAGCTCATTCAGATAGCTACAATACGGACTTGCAACTTTTTGTATTTGACTGTGTTTACTAGGTGAAAATAGAATCCGAATCGGGCACCTTAAGCGGTTTCTCATTTTCCAGAGTAATCGTAAAATCTAGCCTTTATATAGGAGCTAGAATGATGAAAAATTCATCATATACCTCTCTAAAACATCACTGGGATGCTTTGGAATAATTAAATTTAGATTCCATTCCGGAGCGTTTTGACCGAAACTCTAAGGGGTACCGCTAGGGCAAAATCTCATTTTTTCAGCCCACCGGAGAGCGCCGGATTTTGCACCTCCGGGGCCCCATAGTTATATCTCTTGGAATATAATTGCATGCGGTGAAAGAATGAAATGGATCCGGAAGATAACGAATGTGATATGGGCCTTTTTGCCTGCTGCCCTCCACGTTCGACCCAGATTCCATTGCACCCTCACCGTTTTGGCCATATCTAACTCGTTTTAGATCCGAATGACCCGGTATTAAAACCCCTAGAAAGCTTATTCGGATGGCTACAATATGTACTTGCAACTTTATGTATTTGACTGTGTTTACTGGGTCAAAATAGAATCCGAATCGGGAACCTTAAGCGGTTTCTCATTTTCCGGAGTAATCGTACAATCTTGCCTCTATATAGGAGCTAGAATGATGCAAAATTCATCATATACCGTTCTAAAACATCACTGGGATGCTTTGGAATAATTAAATTTAGATTCCATTCCGGAGCATTTTTGACCGAAACTCTAAGGGGTACCACTAGGGCAAAATCTCATTTTTCGGCCCGCCGGAGAGCGCCGGATTTTGCACCTTCGGGGGCCCATAGTTATATCTCTTGGAATATAATTGCATGCGTGAAAGAATGAAATGGATCCGGACGATATCGAATGAGATATGGGCCTTTTTGCCTGCTGCCCTCCACGTTCGTCTAGATTCCATCGCGCCCTCACCGTTTTGGCCATATGTAACTCGTTTCAGATCTGAATGACCATGTTTTAAGACTCCTAGAAAGCTCATTCGTATGGCTACAATATGGACTTGCAACTTTTTGTATTTGACTGTGTTTACTGGGTGAAAATAGAATACGAATCGGGCACCTTAAGCGGTTTCTCATTTTCCGGAGTAATCGTACAATCTATCCTTTATATAGGAGCTAGAATGATGAAAAATTCATCATATACCGCTCCAAAACATCACTGGGATGCTTTGGAATAATAAAATTAAGGAGCATTTTTGACCAAAACTTTAAGTGGTACCACTAGGGCAAAATCTCATTTTTTCGGCCCGCCGGAGAGCGCCGGATTTTGCATCTCCGGGGACCCTTTATTATAGCTCTTGGAATATAATTGCATGTGGTGAAAGAATGAAATGGATCCGGACAATAACAAATGAGATATGGGCCTTTTTGCCTGCTGCCCTCCACGTTCGATCCAGATTCCATCGAGCCCTCACCGTTTTGGCCATATCTAACTCGTTTTAGATCCGAATGACCCGGTTTTAAAACCCATAGAAAGCTCATTCAGATGGCTACAATATGGACTTGCAACTTTTTTTATCTGACTATGTTTACTGGGTAAAAATAGAATTCGAATCGGGCACCTAAAGCGGTTTCTCATTTTCCGGAGTAATCGTACAATCTAGCCTCTATATAGGAGCTAGAATGATGCAAAATTCATCATATACCACTCCAAAACATCACTGGGATGCGTTGGAATAATAAAATTTATACATTCCGGAGCGTTTTTGACCGAAACTCTAAGGGGTACCACTAGGGCAAAATCTCATTTTTGCGACCCGCCGGAGAGCGCCGGATTTTGCACCTCCGGGGGCCCATAGTTATAGGTCTTGGAATATAATTGCATGCGGTGAAAGAATGAAATGTATCCGGACGATAATGAATGAGAGAGGGAGTTGAAATCCGAACGGGCTGGATGCATGGCGGCGTATACGTGCCAATTTGCAGGAAGGGCACGTATCACTTTAAGATTCTTCTCGCGCTGCGTATATTTGTACGGGTTGATTGCAGCGACTTCGAGAATAATCTCGGTGAAGCGAATTTTCATTGCTTCTATGGTTTCACCCGAAACCATCTTGAAGTCATCGAACTTGCTGCACGCCATGGACAGCTTGTTCTCTTTCATTTCCTCTGAACCAAGGCTGATGGACCGGAGGGTGTCCCACATTTCTTTGGCGGTTTCAAGATTTCGGATCTTGGCCAGGTAGACGCCCTTCACGGTGCTGGAGATGAGTCCCTTTGCATAATCATCGAGGCTGGCCTCCTTCCTTTCCTCGGTTGTATAGTCGCGAGGATTTTTGAGGACTTTCTCGTATGTAGCCTCCCCGGGGGTTGTTCCATCCACAATAATCTTCGCTGCATAAATGGGGGAGGGTCCATTCTCGATGATATCCCACATAAGGACGTGATGTGCCTTGAGACACATCTTGATTCGGAAACTCCAGTCTTCATAGCCTTGAATGGAGAAGTCTTCACAAACCCTGAGAGAGAAGCCTCCATAGCAAATAATATGATATGTATGAATGAAAAAGATTTTTCTAAAGGATCGGTTCAAAATGACCAAAAGTATGATAAAGAACTTTTAGTATGCAAAGCAGCGGTCAAAAGAACCACTGCTCTGATACCACTTGTTGGTCCCGGGAAAGAGTAATTGGTGTATGGGGGGGAGGGGGGGAATACACCAATAACCAACCGTTTTTTACTTTTGAAAATCAGGTCGATCTAAAGGTCGATTGTCAAGGTCGATCTTTATCTGAGACAAGTTGATCTATCAAGCTCGTTTGGGAACAAGCTTGATTTATCAAACTGTGCTTATGCGGAAGTTGGTGGAGGTTGATTTACTCTTTGAAAAATCTTAAGGCTGAAAGTAGATAGCAGGTTGATGCGTGATATGCAGGTTGGTGCTCGTCAGTTTGATAATGAAATGTAAGGGCGATAAATAAGGATAGAGAGAGAGAGAGAGACACCGCGATTTAGCGTGGTTCGGAGAAACCCTCCTACATCCACGTCAGGCCGACTCGACCTGAGAATCCCTTTTCTTTTGGATCCACCTCTCTCTTATTTATACTGACTGAGTATCAGTTCTAGATACAATCTAACCTAAAAATATCTAGACACGAGTTTTGGGTCGTGACCCTTACAACCTTTCGTACAAAATGTACAATCAACCTTTCGCTAATTACAGAGCTTGACTAAACTCTACAATGGCGAAAACACAGACAAACTTTCTAACTTCGAACTAGTCGGAGAAGAAGTTGTTGAACCAACGACAAGCAGCAGTGAACGCTTCGTCGTTGTGGGTTTTATCGGAATCGGAAACCTCTCTTCGTCAAGTGTTTGGGAAACTAATCGAATTTTGAACACTTGAATGGATATTAACTTGAGAGAGGTTTTGAGCAGAGATTTGGCGTTGATAGCTTGAGTTTCCCGTGTTTGAATCCGATATGGCTTGAAGTATTTATAGGCAGTTTTGAAAAACTAGCCGTTGGAGTCAAGCTGACGTGGCACTAGCCGTTGGAAGCTGACTCACTTCTAGCCGTTGGGAAAGTTCGTCCTTGCTGGCACACCACGTGGCAAGGATCAGGTCGTGACGCTCCATGAAGGTGGGGCATCGACCTTGATGAGAAGGTCCAGCACTTGAAATCTTCTAAGGCAATACAGGCTGGAAGCTTGATAAGGAAGGTCGGTAGACAGGCAGATATGCCAGCTCGATCCGAATGAGGCAGGTCGATCATATCGACCTTTCTCTTACAGGGTGGATCGAACTTGCATTTAAACATTAGAGAGCATCGACCTGCACTAACAGGTAGCAGGTCGATCTATCGGCCTTGACCCTAAACAAGTAAAATATGCCTAAGTGTGGTTTCAAAAAACATCATCAAAATCAAACTGCAAGGGGTTCCCAAAAATTTCCCCCTTTTTGATGATGTCGAAACCAAACACTTTACAAATAATTCCTAAGATTTAAATCAATGAGAGATCGATAACCATGAAGGTTGATAAGGAATTATAAGAAAGGCAGATAATAAAGCAAAGTAAATAAAGCAGTAAAGGCAGATGCCTGGACAAAGAGATATTGTCGTCAGGTCGAAAGATGATTTTTGCTTCATTCAGCTCAATAGTGTATTTTACATTTGGAAATTACAAACTGTGCTACGAACTTAAATGAATACATAAAATATACAAAATCATCTATCTATCTACCTCTGCTGGGCACGGGCTGCTATTCTCTCCTCCTGGACCTGCTCCCTCGACTTCGACTTCATGCTTGCGTAAATTCCATCCCTGATTCGGCGAAAGTCGGGATCGGAATTCGACACATTGACGTTCAGGCCGATGGCGGTCTGTGTGATGTATTGGTCGACTCGGGAGTAATCCAAGTACCCCGAGTCACCAAGAAGCAAGGGCGTAAAATATTGCTTTGCTGGGGCCCTTATCATCACACCGGCCTCTGCAGCTTTCTTCTGAAGCTCACCAATGAAGTCTTGGTAAGGGAATTTGAGCATGTAAGCTGCATAGGCGTCATCAGCGTCGGCAGGAAGGGAGGGGTCCTGGATCCAATAATGGAGGAGGATGAAGCAACTGTTGAGCTCCCGCAGCAGGTTGTTCTGCTTTTCGTCGAGCCACTCGACGGCCTGCTGCTGGACTCCAGCATTCAAAACGAGGGCGGACTGGCTGATCCAGTCCATCTCCCTCTTCTTCCTTGCTTCATTAGCCCGGCGCTTGGCAACGAAGCGCTTCTGCTCTTCAGGATCAACGGACTGATCCGGGGTCGCACCGGCCAAAAGCATGGCTTCAATAAGCACGGCCTCTCTTGCCAGACGAGCTTTGGCGGCGGCGGCCTCGGCAGCAGCGGCAGCAGCCATGGGATCGTCCTGGGAAGCGACGGCCTTGGAGGCGACGGCTTTGGAGGCGGCGGCCAAGAGAACTTGAGATTTTGGCGGCGGAGGAGGAGGGGGAGCCACGGAAGTTGAAGGAATTTTGGATTTGGGGGTCTTCTTCTTCCTGGCGGCGGCGGCGGCTCTTTCTTCTTCCCCCTTTTTGACATCATCAGTCAGGGCTTTGATAAGGAAAAGAAGAGTCGCATCTTCCTCCTGCAGCTTGGTCACGGCATCCCTCAACTCCTGTTGACCATTGAGAAGGGAAGAGATGGTGCCGTGAATGGCGTTGATTTGCGTGTTGGAGGTCGATGCCGAGTTAGTGATTGAAGAAGTCAGATTGGTTACTCGCTCATCGACCTTGGCCAGGTCCTCCAACACTTCCCCGATCTGGTCGCGGGACGCCATGTTTAGTTCCTCGAGCTGGCCCGGCAGGAGCTTGTCAGTATATTCCTTCAATAACTTCACGGCAAAGTCCGTGACACGCTCCCTGGCAGCTTCATCGGCCTGGATCTTGGCATCTTTCACAATATCGATCCGGGCCTCAGCTACGGCCTGCTTGATTTGCTCGGGAAGGCTGGTGATGATGGACTCGAGCTTGGCAGATATGGTATCGAGCACGACCTCCACATCAGCCTTTGAAATTTTGGAAGAAGGAGCAGCAGCTTCAAGAAGCTGATCACCACCCTCATTCCTAGGTGGCGATTGCTCCGGAGATTGAATCATCTCAAACTCGTCTCCAACATCGGCGGCGGAGTTGTAGAGAGCACGAGAGTGCGTGTAGAGAGGGCGAAGGTCGATACCCAGAACCTTGGCCTCGACCTTCATGCGGCACAGCACTAGAGATTGGAAATTGGAAGCCGCATCCTCCACACTGTAGAAGCCGAACTCCGCTTCCAGTGCCAACTCCTCGACCTTCAGGTCGTTGAGGGTAACGACCTGTAGCAAGGCCTCAAAGACGTAATAATAACTCGACTTACAAACCAGATAGAACTGGAGGTGAGTAGCGAGGTCAAGGGATTTAGGGAGTTGAGCTATCCCTGGCATCAGGTCGATGACCTTCAGCCTGGCCTCGGCCTTCATGGCGGCCTCCTGGGAGTGAGCAGCAGACATCGGCTGCCCAGAGAATGGCTGGATCGGCAGCACGATGTCTTCCTCCACGGGCACATCCCGAAGGGGGGAAGACTGAGAATCTTCAGCAGTGAGATCCTGGATCTCTACGGATCCAGCTCGTTGGACTGGGGGTGACCTCACAGGTGAGGGAACGACCTGCTGAGAGGATGCAGGGCGTTGCTGCGAGGCGGATGGCTCGGCGGCGGAACGGACTGGAGATGGAGTCCGTTCGGCTGAATGAGAGGGCGATGGAGAGGGTGATGGCTCCCTGTGAGGTGCAGATTCCTCGAGCTGCACGGGGAGAATCCTGTGAAGCGGCCTGGGCGGATCACCGGAGGCCGACTGCGTCCTCCGTGGAGGAGTCTTCTTCACAGGTTGAGACTTCTTCGCAGGGCGAGAGGGAACTAGGTCGACATCGGCCTTCCTCTTCTTTTGGACGGGTCGATCTGGAATCCTCCAACCGACCTTGGATTCGCCGGTCTTGGCGAGGTGCGCCCTGACATTGTCTGGGGAGTTGTAATAAATCTGTGGCGCCACCCCAATCGCCATCTCCAGTTGATGGAGATCTTTTGGAATAAACAGAGGGGGGAAGGCCGGCTCATTGGACCATTTCCTATTTTTGAAGTAGGAAATGATAATGCAGGTGGCCTTCGTCCCAAGGCGGATCGGCCTTTTCTCGTTGTGGAGAGACACTTTCACTACGGCCTCTCCCTCTGTCTCGCAGACGATCTGCCTGGCCTCATCCCAGAGCAGGGAGACCATTAACTTGGCCCAACTAAT
Source organism: Thymus quinquecostatus (assembly GCA_024222315.1). Lineage (NCBI taxonomy): Eukaryota > Viridiplantae > Streptophyta > Magnoliopsida > Lamiales > Lamiaceae > Thymus > Thymus quinquecostatus. The sequence continues at coordinate 15,873 of JANAFA010000094.1, forward strand.
GGGCAGGTCGAGGATTACGGCCGCCATTAATTGAAATTTGAATGGGGTGACCTGGTCGTAATTCCCGATGTGCCCTAAAAACACTTCTGCACGAAGTCCATCAGGAGGCGGTATTTGGGGCGGAGCTTGTTCCTCTTGAAGGAAATAGGCACGTACTGCCTTTGCTCAATCAGCACGCGGTCTGCAACCTGCTGCAGTTGATCTCGAGAAATTTCTGAGATCTGCATCGTTCCTCCTTCCCCAATACCGAAGGCTGCCTTAACGGCATCAAGAATGTTGATGGTGATCATGGCCTTCTGGGTTCCGAGGGAGACGGTGTGGGTAGACACGGAATCGCCTTCATTCCAATTGTAGAAGAAGGCACCCACAAGCTTGGGAAGACTCTTAACCGGCCGGGTGGAGATGATTTGGTGGAATGGAAAGCATGTATCCACCAAGGCAAACATGGAATCAAGATCGCGAAAACCGAAGTTTTCGCGCACCATGTAGGGCTCGAATTTGATGCGAGCCGTCAAGTAGTCCTCAATTTCTGACCACTGCAATTCCTTTCGACCGGAGGTTGAAACTTTTTCTGCCATTGTTGTTTTTCCTGCAAGTTTTCGAGAAAGATTAGAAAAACAATAAAGTACTTGACAGAAAATTAAAACTTAATCGGTGAAAAGAGCACAAACCACGGCTTGTGATTTGATACAGATAGAGAGAAAGTAGAAAAACGAAGAACACGACGGCGGCAGATTGGTTTTTGCAGAGTATGAAAACTAGGTTTTGCAGAGAAGAATGAAGAAGGTAAGTAATGTTTTTGAAGAAACTGCATGACATATATAGAAAATTCGAATGGTTGAGATCGTTCGAATTTGAAAGGGTTAAAGCTTTCCCTCTCACCCACGTCCACACGATTAAAGCGCGTGGAATGTGAAACGGTTCACATCCGCGCGTGAGGTAAGGAAACGTGCGAAATATGGCGCTTTTTCAGAAAAGTGGCAGGGAATTAAATGCACATTGGTCAATGTGTCAATATTTGACACTTGACTAGATGTGTTACAAAAATGGTAATCATTACTCCCCTTTTCTTATTTTTTGCAAATTAGCAGACCCTTAAATAATGTAAAGCATTGAGAAATAAATATCAGTAATAAATGAAGAATTCAATGCGTATTCAAGAAGTTATAAGACAAAAGGGTGATACTGCCCTTTTGATTCTTCCTTCATTAATGCGGGTAGCATTAAGGTTGATATCGGTCTGATGATATCGGCCTTGTGGCAAAGAACGGCCTGTCGAAATGATCGGCCTGGACTTGTGATATCGGCCTGGCGAGGTGAGACAGCCTGGACTTATGATATCGGCCTGGTATTCATCGGCCTTTGTTCCCCCTCAAATGATGGATCATTTTGGGCAAGTGTTCCCCCTCAATTGAGGAACACAGGTCGATCTGTTGAATAGTCGACGGCCTGTTGATGGACACGGCCTGTTGACAGACATGGCCTGTTGATCGAGAACGGTCTGTCATCGGCCTGTAGGAAGGGATACGAGGCGACGGCGGACTCATCGATCTTGAAGAAGGCTGTTACTATTTGCCATCTCTACATCACGAACGGCAACTCTACAAAGCTGCATCGGAACATGGCAAGTCACTCTCTCCAAAAACTCCGAAAACAACCTTATGTGTTTCTTCGACCAAGGATGGTCGGAATTCGTTGAATCCCACGCCTTGCACGTCGGCGAATTCCTCGTGTTCAAGCACACCGGAGACCTGCACTTCAACATCGTCGCGTTCGGCCTGTTTGAAGGTAACGACCTGACAAACGACCTGTTCAAATAGTAACTCCCTGTTCAAATGGTAACGGCCTGTTGAGTAGTTGACGGCCTGTTCCCCCTTAATATCGGTCTGTTCGTCCCGATTGTTGGTCCCGAACAAACTTTTGAAGGAGGTGGCAGGCTGTTGAGGAAATGACGGCCTGTAGGCTTACGATTGGCCTGATGACTCAACATTCAATAACCCTAGCTTTCCACATAGCATTTTGAATCTTTCTTCGGCTAGGGGTTTGGTTAGAATATCAGCTCGTTGAATGTCAGTGTGTATCTTCTCAATAACCACGTTCTTCTTTTCCACGTGATCACGAATAAAGTGATGTCGAATATCCACGTGTTTGCATCTTGAATGAAGAGCTGGATTCTGAGTAATGGCGATGGCACTCGAGCTGTCGCAGAATATAGGCACTTCACTGACTTCAACCTCATAATCCTTAAGTTGTTGTTTGATCCACAAGATTTGTGCACAACAACTCCCTGCGGCCATGTATTCGGCCTCTGTGGTGGAGGTGGCTTCTGAAGTTTGTTACTTTGAAAACTACGAAATCAGCTTGTTTCCGAGAAAATGGCAAGTACCCGAGGTAGATTTCCTATCGAGCTTGCACCCTGCATGATCAGAATCTGAATAACCTGTAAGCTGCAAATTATCATCACAAGGATACCAAAGACCTAAATTTGTGGTTCCTTTGATGTAACGAAGAATTTTCTTTGCTGCTTCCAGGTGTGATTCCTTCGGATTAGCTTGAAATCGAGCACACACTCCAACTGCAAAAGTGATATCAGGTCGACTCGCAGTTAAATAAAGTAATGAACCAATAATACCCCTGTACTGAGTTATGTTGGCAGGTTTTCCTTCGGGATCCGGGTCGATCTTCCCACCAGAGAGCATCGGTATTTTGACAGGCTTGTTGTCTTTGACACCAAACTTGTCAACCAGCTCGTGTGCGTACTTTGTTTGGCTAATGAAGATTCCTTCATCGGACTGCTTGAATTGCAACCCTAGAAAGAAATTCATTTCCCCCATCATAGACATTTTATATTTTTTTGTCATGAGGTTACCAAATTTTCCGCATAAAATGGGAGATTTAGATCCAAAAATGATATCATCAACACATATTTGTACTAAAAGGATATGTTCATTCACTTTGATAGTGAATAGCTTTTTGTCGACTGAACCACGCTTGAATCCAGATTCGATGAGAAAGGATGATAGCGTCTCATACCAAGCTCGAGGAGCTTGCTTAAGTCCGTATACGGCCTTGTGCAGTTTGTAGACTTTGCTTGAATCACCCTCCTCGAATCCTGGAGGCTGTTCCACATAGACTTCCTCTTCGAGAACGCCATTGAGGAAAGCACTTTTAACATCCATTTGGTAGACTTTGAATCGTTGATGAGCGGCATAAGCTAGAAACAGCCTTATAACTTCTAATCTTGCAACGGGGGCAAACGTCTCATCATAGTCGATTCCTTCTTGTTGACAGTAACCCTTTGCTACCAATCGGGCTTTATTTCTAACAACTTCTCCAGATTCATCTCTCTTGTTCTTGTAAACCCATTTGACTCCGATGACGCCCTGATGGTAAGGACGATCAACTAGAGACCATACTTCATTTCTTTTGAATTCATTGAGTTCTTCTTGCATGGGTTGAATCCAGTCAGCATCTCGAAGAGCTTCAATGGCATCTTTGGGTTCTATGCGAGAGAGATAGCAACTTAATAGAGCACTTTCACCAATCGTCCTTCTTGTTCGCACTCCTTGATTTGGGTTCCCAACAATGAGCTCTTTTGGATGAGTATCGATCCAACGTCTGCGTCGTGCTTTTTCTTCATTTGAAATGATTGGATCGGGCTCATTTATGGGTTCGTCAAACTCCGGGTGAGTTGAAGGTTGATCAGTGGGAACGTGCTGTTGCTCGGGCTGTTGATCAGGCTGCTGTTCGGCCTGAATGTTGAGCTGCTCCATAGTGCTATCGAGCTGCTCGATTTGAGATGTAAGGTCGTGAACAGCATCAGTCTGGGGGACTGAGGGAGGGGGATCAGCCTAGTTAGGTCCGGCTGATGTATTACAGCTCGAAGTATGAACATTACTTGCATCACTTCCCCCTTGCTGTGTGACCCTAGGATCAGATTGATCCTCTTCCTCCAAATCATTTGGAGTCCATACTAGCAGGTCGTCAATGGGGGAGATAGACGGCCTGTTAGTAGCGGACTGATCTGGACCTGTACTTGATTCTCTGTACAGACAAGTAGATTCATCAAACACAACATGAGGTGTTACCTCCACAACTAGGGTTTTCTTATTAAGGACTCTATAAGCTTTGCTAACCTCTGAGTATCCTAAAAATACTCCTGGATCGGCCTTGCTATCAAAAGTCTTTAATTTAGATTTCCCATTGTTATGAATGTAACACAAGCACCCAAAAGCTTTAAAATACTTTAACCTGGGGAGCTTGTTGTTCCACAGCTCGTATGGAGTCTTTCCATGTCGGGTAGTGATGATCGACCTGTTTTGGGTATAGCAGGCAGTGTTAACGGCCTCTGCCCAAAACTTCTTTGGAAGGTTGGTTTCATCCAACATGGTGCGAGCTGCTTCCTTCAGCGACCTGTTACGGCGTTCCACTACGCCGTTTTGTTGAGGTGTACGGGCTGCTGAAGTTTGATGATGAATTCCACTCTTTGTGCAATATTCTTCGATCATAGCATAGATAAATTCGGTGCCTCGATCTGATCGAATGGAGATGATGGATTTCTCCTTTTGATTGCACAGTTTGCTCAGCAACGCAGGTAGCTTCTCCAATGTCTCCTACTTTTTGTACATGAAAATAACCCACGTAAATCTAGAATAATTATCTATAATAACGAGAGCATATTTTCTACCGTTTATACTCAAGGGAGTGACAGGACCAAAGAGGTCGAGATGGAGAAGCTCAAGAATTCGATTTGAAGCTTGAGCCGTCACACTTGGAAAGGATGATCTTGTTTGCTTTCCAGCTTGACAGGCTTTGCAAATATGATCACGATCGAAGACTTGATCTGGCAGGTCGTTCACCAGCTTGTTGCGTGCGAGCTTATTGATGGCCTTGAAGTTCAAATGACTCAACCTCTTGTGCCATAGCCAGCTTGTCTCGGAATCAGCCTTTGTGACCAGGCAGGTCTCTATCCAATCATTCCATTGAACAATGTAGAGTCTATCCTGCAAGATTCCGGTAAGAAGTATTTCTCCTTCCTCATTTTTCACGAGACATTTGTTAGCAGTGAATTCTACTCGTTTACCACTCGAGCAGAATTGAGACACAGAGAATAAGTTATGATTTAGACCTTCAACATACGAGACATTAGAAATAGTTGTTTTTCCAACACTTAGATCGCCCTGGCCTCTCGTTAGTCCCTTAGAATTTCCTCCAAAGGTTACAAGTGGCCCGTCTCGTTCTTGATAATTTGATAGTAGCGTTTTGTCACACGTCATGTGCTTTGAGCATCCACTATCAATGATCCAGACAGCTCCAGGAGCTGCTTGGCTCCTTCTTTGAGCCTTCCCAACCTGCAATTAGTTAAGCTTAGCGACCCATTTGAGATTGGGTGCTACATCGGTTGCGGGAACGGCCTTTGGGACCCAGAACTGTTTTGCCGGTCTGCTTCTATCCGAGGCTGAGGGCGAGGCAGTGGTGGTCTTGGGCTTTGAAGCCTTGGATTTCTTTGAGCGAGGGCGACGAGGTTGATAATACTGCTCTTCACGAAGACCAGGTTGATACTGCCAGTCTTGAAAGTTTGACTGATGAGAGTAGTGGCAGTGACAACCTTGATGAGCAGGAAAGAAGAACTGAGGGTGATACGGCCTTTCATAGTACTGGCCTTGGTATCGCCCTTGGTGAACAGCCTGATTTTGATGATAGGGGGCAGGTCGACGTTACTGGACAGGTCGACTCTCTTTCCTTTGAGGAACAGGCTGTTCCTTCTTTTGTTGCTTTAGTAGGATGGCTTGGGGCTGTCGAACTGGATTCTTCAGCTTGACCATCTTATCTGGGAGAGCTTGATGAGCTTTCCGAACACTCTTCGATTTAGGCTGCGCTCTCACGAACGTGATCTCGCAGTCTTTGTCCTTGCTTTTCTTGGATTCTCCGTTGAATCCAATCCCAGAGAGATCACGCGGATTGCGTTGCATGGATTGGACCTCTTCTAATTTCTTTCCGCTTTTCTTCAACTGACTCAAGGTGAGTTGAAGTTTTTCTTCCTTTTTCACGAGGAGTTTGTGTCGAATTACCAAGTCAGCCAATTTTGAGGTAAGGCTGTGTATTTCGGCATCTTTGGTCTTGAGGGACTCGTCCTTCTCGAGCTCCCTGGTATCGAACTCCTTGACCCGTAAAGTCAATTCTTCAACCTTTGCTTTAGGGCTTCGATCTCCCTTTCCTTTTCTTCAGCATAGGGAGTGAACCTTTCTTCTAATGCTAGCTTGTATTTTTCATTTTTGTCCATAAGCTCAGCATTATCTTCAACGACCTCTTTGAGTGTATCCACGAGGTCGGCATAGTCATCGAGCTGCTTCTTGATTTCTTCCCAAGACACAGCCTCGGATAGTTCTTCACCTCCTTCTGCACATTCATCGTCAGAGAAAGAAAGTGAAATGGGTTGAGGAACTACCTTTGATGATCCCATGGTTTGTTGGAGTTCTCCAACAAAACACTCTTCATCATCACTTTCGTCGAAAGCGATGTAACCCTCGTCATCACTTGACGAGCTGTCAGAGAGGTGAGCTTCCTTTGTTTCTTCGGCGATCATGGCAGCTCGTTGTTCCTTGAGCTTTTTATCACGCTTCGCACGGAGCTCGTCTCTCTCGGCCTTTGTCAGATCCGGACAATCGGTCTTGTAATGACTTGGCCTGCCACAACCAAAGCAACCACCCTCGGGTGTGTTAGAAGAATTGAAGGTTGAGGGTTTACCTTCTCCCTTTTTGTCAGGGCGGTCGTGGTTGCGGTTTGAGAAGTTTCGCTTGTTGTCACGGTAGAACTTCTTGTATTTGACAACCTTTCCTAGGAGCTTCTCATTTCTCCTAGCAGCGAGAGCATAGTCGAGAGTCATCTTTTCGAACTTTTTGACGATGGATTCATCAATCGTGCTTGGGGTAGTAGCAGAGGCTGAGTCGGCCTTGAAAGCTACCTCCTTGTCGTTCTTTTCATCAGCCTTCTTGCTGGTGGAAGGCTGTGTTGATCCATGGATGCGGATCATCTCATATTCATTTCCGACAAGAATGTCGAAAAGATCTTCGGTGGTGAGGGAGTTGAAATCCGAACGGGCTGGATGCATGGCGGCGTATACGTGCCAATTTGCAGGAAGGGCACGTATCACTTTAAGATTCTTCTCGCGCTGCGTATATTTGTACGGGTTGATTGCAGCGACTTCGAGAATAATCTCGGTGAAGCGAATTTTCATTGCTTCTATGGATTCACCCGAAACCATCTTGAAGTCATCGAACTTGCTGCACGCCATGGACAGCTTGTTCTCTTTCGTTTCCTCTGAACCAAGGCTGATGGACCGGAGGGTGTCCCACATTTCTTTGGCGGTTTCAAGATTTCGGATCTTGGCCAGGTAGACGCCCTTCACGGTGCTGGAGATGAGTCCCTTTGCATAATCATCGAGGCTGGCCTCCTTCCTTTCCTCGGTTGTATAGTCGCGAGGATTTTTGAGGACTTTCTCGTATGTAGCCTCCCCGGGGGTTGTTCCATCCACAATAATCTTCGCTGCATAAATGGGGGAGGGTCCATTCTCGATGATATCCCACATAAGGACGTGATGTGCCTTGAGACACATCTTGATTCGGAAACTCCAGTCTTCATAGCCTTGAATGGAGAAGTCTTCACAAACCCTGAGAGAGAAGCCACCATAGCAAATAATATGATATGTATGAATGAAAAAGATTTTTCTAAAGGATCGGTTCAAAATGACCAAAAGTATGATAAAGAACTTTTAGTATGCAAAGCAGCGGTCAAAAGAACCACTGCTCTGATACCACTTGTTGGTCCCGGGAAAGAGTAATTGGTGTATGGGGGGGGGGGGGGGGGGGAATACACCAATAACCAACCGTTTTTGACTTTTGAAAATCAGGTCGATCTAAAGGTCGATTGTCAAGGTCGATCTTTATCAGAGACAAGTTGATCTATCAAGCTCGTTTGGGAACAAGCTTGATTTATCAAACTGTGCTTATGCGGAAGTTGGTGGAGGTTGATTTACTCTTTGAAAAATCTTAAGGCTGAAAGTAGATAGCAGGTTGATGCGTGATATGCAGGTTGGTGCTCGTCAGTTTGATAATGAAATGTAAGGGCGATAAATAAGGATAGAGAGAGAGAGAGACACCGCGATTTAGCGTGGTTCGGAGAAACCCTTCTACATCCACGTCAGGCCGACTCGACCTGAGAATCCCTTTTCTTTTGGATCCACCTCTCTCTTATTTATACTGACTGAGTATCAGTTCTAGATACAATCTAACCTGAAAATATCTAGACACGAGTTTTGGGTCGTGACCCTTACAACCTTTCGTACAAAATGTACAATCAACCTTTCGCTAATTACAGAGCTTGACTAAACTCTACAATGGCGAAAACACAGACAAACTTTCTAACTTCGAACTAGTCAGAGAAGAAGTTGTTGAACCAACGACAAGCAGCAGTGAACGCTTCGTCGTTGTGGGTTTTATCGGAATCAGAAACCTCTCTTCGTCAAGTGTTTGGGAAACTAATCGAATTTCGAACACTTGAATGGATATGAACTTGAGAGAGGTTTTGAGCAGAGATTTGGCGTTGATAGCTTGAGTTTCCCGTGTTTGAATCCGATATGGCTTGAAGTATTTATAGGCAGTTTTGAAAAACTAGCCGTTGGAGTCAAGCTGACATGGCACTAGCCGTTGGAAGCTGACTCACTTCTAGCCGTTGGGAAAGTTCGTCCTTGCTGGCACACCACGTGGCAAGGATCAGGTCGTGACGCTCCATGAAGGTGGGGCATCCACCTTGATGAGAAAGTCCAGCACTTGAAATCATCTAAGGCAATACAGGCTGGAAGCTTGATAAGGAAGGTCGATAGACAGGCAGATATGCCAGCTCGATAAAACATGAGGCAGGTCGATCATATCGACCTTTCTCTTACAGGGTGGATCGAACTTGCATTTAAACATTAGAGAGCATCGACCTGCACTAACAGGTAGCAGGTTGATCTATCGGCCTTGACCCTAAACAAGTAAAATATGCCTAAGTGTGGTTTCGAAAAACATCATCAAAATCAAACTGCAAGGGGTTCCCAACAGACTCAGATTCCATCGCGCCCTCATCGTTTAGGCAATATCTACCTCGTTTTAGATCCGAATGAGCCGGTTTTTAAACCCCTAGAAAGCTCATTCGGAAGGCTACAATATGGACTTGCAACTTTTGGTATTTGACTGTGTTTACTAGATGAAAATAGAATCCAAATCAAGCACCTTAAGCGGTTTCACATTTTCCGGAGTAATCGTACAATGAAGCCTCTATATAGGAGCTAGAATGATGCAAAATTCATCATATACCTCTCTAAAACATCACTGGGATGCTTTGGAATAATTAAATTTAGATTCCATTCCGGAGCGTTTTTGACCGAAACTCTAAGGGGTACCACTAGGGCAAAATCTCATTTTTTCGGCCCACCGGAGAGCGCCGGATTTTGCACCTCCGGGGCCAATAGTTATAGCTCTTGGAATATAATTGCATGCGGTGAAGGAATGAAATGGATCCGGACAATAACGAATGATATATGGGCCTTTTTGCCTGCTGCCCTCCACGTTCGACCCAGATTCCATCGCGCCCTCACCGTTTTAGATCTGAATGACTCGGTTTTAAGACCCCTAGAAAGCTCATTCGGATGGCTACAATATGGACTTGCAACTTATTGTATTTGACTGTGTTTACTGGGTGAAAATAGAATCTGAATCGGGCACCTTATGCGGTTTCTCATTTTCCGGAGTAATCGTACAATCTATCCTTTATATATGAGCTAGAATGATGAAAAATTCATCATATACCGCTCCAAAACATCACTGGGATGCTTTGGAATAATAAAATTAAGATTCTATTCTGGAGCATTTTTTACCAAAACTCTAAGGGATACCACTAGGGCAAAATCTCATTTTTTCGGCCCGCCGGAGAGCGCCGGATTTTGCACCTCCGGGTGCCCTTTATTATAGCTCTTGGAATATAATTTCATGCGGTGAAAGAATGAAATGGATCCGGACGATAACGAATGAGATACGGGCCTTTTTGCCTGCTGCCCTCCACGTTCGATCCAGATTCCATCGAGCCCTCACCGTTTTGGCCATATCTATCTCGTTTTAGAACCGAATGACCCAGTTTTAAAACCCATTGAAAGCTCATTCGGATGGCTACAATATGGACTTGCAAATTTTTGTATCTGACTATGTTTACTGGGTAAAAACAGAATTCGAATCGGGCACCTTAAGCGGTTTCTCATTTTCCGGAGTAATCGTACAATCTAGCCTCTATATAGGAGCTAGAATGATGCAAAATTCATCATATACCGCTCTAAAACATCATTGGGATGCTTTGGAATAATTAAATTTACATTCCATTCCAGAGCGTTTTTGAGCTAAACTCTAAGGGGTACCACTAGGGCAAAATCTCATTTTTTCGGCCGGCTGGAGAGCGCCGGATTTTGCACCTCCGGGGGCCCATAATGTTGGTCCCGGTTTGCTATAGGAAAAATACGTAGAGGGGGGGGTGAATACGTATTTTGAAGTTTTTCAACTTCAATTCCTTAACTCAGAGTATAAAGTAAAGTGCTCTTGAAAATACTAAGACCTAGCCGAGAGCTAGATCTACAGCAATCACGAATCTCTTGACCTAAGCTTAGAGCTTGATCAAGAGTGAGACTTTACTCTTTGTGCGGAATTTGGTGAGCTAAAATCTTTCCTAAGTAATTGAAAATCCAAGTTAAGTTTGTTTTTATGCACGTGCAATGGATAATCGAATACTGTAAAAGATTAAGGTAAGAGAGATACGACACAGAGATTTATAGTGGTTCGGAGATAACGCTCCTACGTCCACTTTGTTGCACGACGGCAACTGTTCTTTTCACTCAAGAACTTGAAGGTTACGGGTCCTTCAAAAACCTGGTCGGGATCGGGCTTCACTTGCCTAGATCAAACGACAGACGTAGTGATTGCGGGTTCACTACACAAACCTAACAAAGACTGGAAGCTTCACTTGCTTCAGTCAGACAGACAGACAGGGAGATTACGGGCTCTCCTTACAGCCTAGCTTCGATCGAGCTTTACACAAACGATGTAAGTGTAAGCTTGGATCTCAACTCTATGATCGAGGCTTCTTCAATCGATGAAAGAAGGGCCTTAGATCTGAACAACCTAACGACGACTCAAAACCTAACAGACAACGGTTTAGGGTTTTGGTTGACGAACACACTAATGAAGAACTCTTTACAGTAGATGCAAAGATGGGTAGAGTTCTTCTTCTAAGCTTGGATATTTGAAGTGGGCTTAGAATCTAAGTGTGAAGGTTGTGAAGACGAGTTCCGATGGACTGGAAACTCGGAGAACACTTGAAACAAAGACTCGAAGATTGCTAGAAAGCTTGGGAGTGTTTGTTTGCTGTATGCGCTCGAATGCTCAAGTAGTGTTCTACTTCTTCACGTCTTCATCCTTCACTATTTATAGGCGGAGGGTTGGCTGAGATCCGTTGCTTGGTTGGTGGCCTTGTCCCTCCTCCTCTCGACAGTACTTGCGCAGCCAGTAGCTTTTGCAGACGCGCAGTTTTGGCATTTTGCCAAAATTGGCTAACTTCCAAGTTTAACAGTAACTGGAGCGACCCAGTACTGTAGCGGCGTCTTTGTCGGCCTGGCAGTCAACTCCGCTGCTCCTCTCCTCGTTCGACACGTGGAGATCTCGCAATTAATGCAAAGATCTCTAGTTGACTGAAATTCAAATTCGGAGCGGGAATTTGTGCTGTCGCTTTCTGGTAGGTAGTGGCTCGCTTCGCTTTGAAGTTGTAGCGGACGCTCCGAAGTGAGTCGCTTTAGGATCATATTATAGCGGGTCGCTTTGCTTCGCTTTGCAGCGTTCGCTTCGCTTTACAGCATTCGCTTCGCTTCGCTTCGCTTCGCTTCGCTTCGCTTCACAGCATTCGCTTCGCTTCGCTTCGCTTCGCTTCGCTTCGGTAGACTCGCTTCGCTTGCTTTGAACTGTAGCGCTCGCTTCGCTTCACTTTGGCAGACTCACTTAGAATCTACTGTGGCGATCGCTTCGCTTCGCTATTCTTCGGCACGCTTCACTTCAGCTTGCTTGACTTGCTTCGCTTTGGAAAACACACTCAAGCGAGTGGCCTTCACTTGAACTTTTGAAGCCTAATCTAAGCAAAATAAAAGAGCCATCCTAACAGTGTAGGCTTAGAAAAATTCTAACCTATTAACTACATCAAAATGGGTCGCTGGGAAAAGGACGCTTGGGGTTTTGGGATCTAATCAAAACAAGTGACTTTATTTAACAAATGTCCCATATAGTTCCCCCTTAACATTTTAGTCCTTAACAATTCCCAACAATTTCCCCCTTTTTGATGATGCCAAAACCCATACGACTTAGATAAAAATAAACCTAGTCTATTTAACCGTGAAGGGAACTCCAAGCGACTGCTTCCTTTGCAGTTTCGTTTGTAATTTTCTATTAAGTTCCTTCCCCTTTTTTTTTTCGGTTAAATTAATGAGTTTGTAGCAGAAATATAAAGTCATTCACAAAGCGAGTAAATGACACAAGAAGAGACAGAAATTTAAAAATAGGATATATGAACAAGATGTTCACACAAAATGAAGCATGAAATTTCAATGTTTTCCTGCTGCTTCATCCTATTCCTGTTTCTCCTCCTCCATCTTCTCTTCTTCATCAGTAGCATCAATACTATAGGCTGATAAGACTTTTGTTTCCATAGTGCCTACTGTGTGGATGCTTGGTCTTCTCCATGCACTTTCCAGCCTGAACGCTTCATCTACTTCAGCATCAGTGACTCCCCTGTTAGGAACATCCGTGCTTGGATGATAAGGCATGGGGAAGTCCTTTATTTCTGGCACCTTGACGACAATTGGTTTCGGTTGAGCTTGTTCAGCCATCATAAAAATCTTTCGGCGCAGTTTGTCGTCGTAGGTAGCAAGAAAATTGCTGAGAGCACTGATTCGAGAACATTCATTCTGCAGTGGCACTACCTCCCAGTAATAGTACGCTTTGATGAACAAGTCCTTGTAGTATAGCCACTGCTCGAGCAGATCCCTCGGAATGAAGTCCTCGATCTCTCTTGCGTCAAGATGCTCGTTCCTCCTCTTGGCTAATTCCTCCTCTGTTCTTCTTGACAGCTTAGTCATTATATCAGTGAATCTCTTTCCTGATTCGCCACTCCACAGAGGACGCCTTTCGTTGAGTCGCTTCCTAATATAGTTTTGCTCTTCCTTTTTAGGGTAGCGACCCGACTCTATCATTTCCTTCGTAGTCACGTCGCATGCATCTTTTATGGCTTGGGCTTCACATGCTTCGGACTCATCAGGCATGAGGGGAACGAACGCACTGCGAACCAAAGAGGACTGAATAAGCAGTACTTCGCTGAACTGCTCCTCGATTCGTGCGTCAATCACTTGAAGACGCCTGGCGTTCACTGTCTTCGATCTCTCCGCTTCGCTCCTTCCTCCTTCTCTCTCCTTTCTCCTCTTCTCTTCCTTTTCAGTTCTTGAGGCGACTGCATGTTTAGACTTTTGGCGCTTAGCCGTAGAGTCATCGACTAATGGTGCAGCTCGCTTCAAGGGCAGCTTCGGTGGTGGGGGAGGTGGCATATCCTTCTTTGCGGCGGCACTTGAGGGGACAACTGCTGATGAAGTGAGTGCAGCAGTTGTAGTCGTAGTAAGTGCGGCGGCTGAAGCGGGCTCCTTGAGTGTATCGGCCGCTTGGGAGCTGGATGAAGTACCTGCAGTAATAGAATTTTTGGTTAGCTTGAACACCTGGTCCATCTCCCATGCCAAGGCATAATCCTTCTCCACTTGCTCCCGCCTTTCCTCCTTTGAAATCACGGTCACCGGAGGATGCCGTGCAATCGAGGCACTCAGCACTTTTTCATGAAGCGGTCTGCTAGGCTCCTCGGGCTTTTTCAGTAACTCCTCCTCTGTGAGTTTAGTCTTGCCCTTCATTTCACCCAGAGCCCTTGCTTCATCTACAACTCCCTCCTTATCTCCTCCATCTCCACTTCCTCCTTCCAACATTAACTCCACACCGACTCTCCTTCCTTCTGAACCTCCAGCTTCACCTTGCTCTACTTGCCCTTCCCTCATTTGTCCTTCCCCCTTTTTGGCATCATCAAAGCCAGGGGTTAGGATTATAGATTTTCCAGAGAGGGATTGTTGTAGTGAATTGACTGTGTTGAGGACAGTCTGAAGCATCTGCTGGGTTTTGTCCATGGATGGCGCCACAATTTCAGCAGTCTTGATCGATATCTCTTCAAGTAGATATTCGCACTGCCTCTCTCGTTCTACAACAGACGCCATCATGCTCTCTAAAGGCTCCACCTCTCTGAAGCGAGCCTCCAGCTCCGCTTCTATGGCTTTGGTGATCTTCTTGGTTTCTTCTTGAAGTGTGAGATCCAAGTGTTCCTTGGACGCTTCAAGTTCTGCCTTCATCACTGCAAGCTTTCTTTCCCTCCGATTGAGAGAGTTGTGAAATTCGGCATCTGCAGTGATCCTAACAGTGAGAGTTTCTTTCAGTCTCTTGACTTTCTGCAGTAGGATTGACAGTTCAGCATTCTTCAAGTCAAAAGCCTGTGCACTGCTCCTCAGGCTCTCCAGTTCTCTCTTGTCAACTGCACTCTCATCCTTGACTCCCTTCAACTCAGTTCGAAGTGAGTCAAGAGCCTTTTTGGTGTTGAGGAGCTCACTTCCCGTCAACACTAGTTCTCCCTCCCTATCCTCCAGCTTCACCTTCAGCTTCTTTACTTCTTTCTCCAGCTCCACTTTCTCCTTGCCAATAGTGATGAGCTTGGCATTAACTTCCCTCAAGCGGCTTCTTTCTGCATCAAGCAACCCCTTGAGTTCAGTGATGGTTTTGGTGTTGTCATCCACTAGCTTCACCTGCGCCTCCAGCGCCTTCTCTTTCTCCTCCAGAAGCCTTTCCTTCTCCTCCACCTTTCCCTCCAATTCTCTTTTCTTCCTGTCATAGTCTTCTCTAAGACTGATGACTTCCCCCGCCTTCCTTTCCATCTCTTCACTCATCTTTGTGATTTCGCTTTGAAGACTAGCGATCTCAGCATCTTTCAATTCCACCTCCTCCCTATGCTCTCTGATCAGCTTCCTTTCATGAGAGGAGGGCACTCGCCTTGGAACTGTGGTGAGTGGATAAGATTCCTTCACCTTGGCATCCAGCTTCTCCCAGAAGCTGGTCCCTTCAAGGAAGGCATGGAAGCCATTTTCGCCGATAAAATTGAGCAGTTTGGCTTCCATCTGGATCAATTCCTCCTTGGTGAAGGCCTTGAGGAGTCTGAAAATCTTGTAGTACTCCGTTCCTCGGTACGTGATGTACGTCAGAAAGTCGACTACATTCGTGTAGAACACGTCGCTCCATTCCACGCTCGCGGAGCTGAGATTGTAGCGAAGGTTGATTGTCTCCGCGGCTTGTTCTCTGTCTCGAGCATAGCGTTCGAGAGCTTGTTTATGTTCGGAGAGGGCAGGTGGTATGAATTCTGGAATGATAGAAACTTCACCGAAAGTTTGGGCGGTATCGGCTGTAGCTGCCGATGTAGAGGGGGACTGAGAGGGTGATGAGGTTTCTTGTGCTTCGGATATTTGTATGGGTTCAGTGGGTGATGGTTGGGTTTGAAGGGATTGGAGTGGTTTGAAGGTTGTGTAGGCTTCAATGGGGTCGACATGGAGTAGGGGGATTTCTGGGATCTTGAAAGAAGAACCAGTGTCTTCTTCCTGTGGGGATTTATGAGTTTGATGCTGAGCAGTGGAGGATATTTCGGTTAGGGTTTGAATTTGAAGTTGGGGAGTTTGGATTTTTAAAGGCTGGGTTTGGGTTTGGGTAGCTTGGGTTTGGATTTGGGTAGCTTGGGTTTGGAGTTGAGTCACTTCAGTGTCCTCAAGCGGCTTCTCCAACGCCTCGCTTTCTTGGACAAGTGAAGCGACTCGCTTCAACTTCTTGCCTCGCTTTGGCGCGGCTCGCTTCCCCGGTGAAGCAACCTGCCTCGCTTGGCTCACTTCGGCTTGCCTTTCGGCAACCGGTCTCGCTACGGGTACTGCTACCTCAAGTAGTCCCAGATCCATCAATCTTTTCGTCTTTCTCCACTTGTCGTAGTAGATGGACTGTTTGTTGTAGGCAATGACGTCGGATTCCGGCCAGACTTTGCCGGGATATTTCATCTCCAGGGCAACGGATAGCCTTGAGAAGAATTTTAGTTTCCCCTTGCGGAGAATCTGATCGGTGCTTCCCTTCACAAACGCAAAGTCACCGGCAGCTTCCTGGATCTGCTTGAGAAACCAGCCATGCCAGTTGAAGCTGGTTCCCGTGAGGCTGTCAACAATAATTGCAGTAGCAATCAGTTTGGTCGCGGAGAGGGTCTCCAGGTTTCCGACGTAGCATGCTATACTCTTCGTAAAAAGCTCGCAAATAAGGTTGAAAGGAGCCTTCAAACTTGTGCGTATACTGGCCTTCTTGAAGTTTGGCTCGGCTCCGTCGACGGCGAATCGGCCATATTGCACTCCGGCCGAATAGCCTAAGTCTAGCAGTGAATCTCCACCATCCTTGGGCAAATCGAACTCGTCGATTAGATCACTCAGATCCACTTCCACCGGCTCTCCATTCTGTGGATCGGAGAAGGATGACGTATTCTGTCCTATCCTTAGATTTAACAGAAGTTCTCCGACTGGTTTGGCCAGAATTTTCGTCGGCATAAGGGTTACAAATTTCCATAGGCCGGCCGTGGTCACGGCCCTACGGAGAAAGCCTTCTCTTTCGATGATTGTTGGGTCGAGATGAGGCTCGACATTGATGAATTTGTCTACTTCCTCGAGAAACTCCTCCATCGTCTCGGTGTTCTTCTTCTTTCCCATGGTGGATTTTGAAAGAACTTTGAAGAAAGATTTTAACAATGAAGTAGAAGGGGTTGAGACTCGTGAGTTGCAGAGTAATTGCAGATCTAACACGAGAATGGCAAATTTAGAAGGCTGTGAAAGGTTTGCAGTTCTGCCTCGTCCCATATATATATAGAAATAGGTTATGGCTGACGTGGTAGGGGTAGAATGGTAATAACGCCGAAAATCCTGTAGGTAGGCGGCGGACGTGCGGTGATGGATTCTGACGTGTCCGGCGTCATCACAGTAAAAGTGAACCGCCACTTGCTCGGCGTCGCCACGTGGCCTTCTATGGTTGGCTTGTTGTATACGGCGTTGATCGAACGGCTCCAGATTGGGGCCTGTTGAGATTCGACGGCTGGATCTTCTCCGCCTTTTCCCGCTTCAAATTCAAGCGTGTGAACACGCGCCCGTTATTTCCGTCGTTCCTGCACCTGCATTAAATGCACAGCAGAAAGTAAAATTGCACTCGA
Source organism: Thymus quinquecostatus (assembly GCA_024222315.1). NCBI lineage: Eukaryota > Viridiplantae > Streptophyta > Magnoliopsida > Lamiales > Lamiaceae > Thymus > Thymus quinquecostatus. Next base: position 33,294 of record JANAFA010000094.1, read on the forward strand.
GTGCAGACAGCTCATACTCGCTTCATGCCCGTTCGCTTCGAGTTGGGCCGCTACGCCTTGACTCGCTTGAGAGGCATTCGCTTGAGTGACTGTTCTGCACTCGCTTGCGATGGCTAGCTTTGAGTGACGAAGCACTCGCTTGGCCATCTGAAGCGACTGGAATAAGAAATTGAATTTCTTTGCTTAATTTAAAATGTTTCTGACTTACATACTTCGAGGATAAACAAGAGTGTTTTCCTCTTTGTATTTGTGTCAGATTCATTTCATATTTTCCACGTAGTGAGTGAAGGTTTCTAGCACGCTTCGGCTCACTTAGTGTACTTAAAATTGAAACACTTACCAGTCAATCTCACTTCGTAGGAGATTGATACCACTAATTGAAGACTTCATCTGAATTAGATACCACATGTTGAATGCTACACGTTGAGTTAGATCTTCATGGCATTCATCTTCATGGCATTCATCTTCATGGCATTCATCTTCCTCTACGAATTAGAGAGTCCTCCATCGAAGTGAATGGGGGAGAAAATGAATAAAGTACACAAGCTTACTACAACCCGAAGGGAGCATCACGTAAGTGTACTTATTCACGACGAATGGGGGATGAGTACAAGTCCTTATCTCAGAGCAGAAATGGACAGGATGACAATGAGAATGCTCTGACAAGACAATCTCGTATTTTACGCAGAAGCATGTCACCAGCCCTGCAACCTTTTGTATAAAAAGGTAAACCTTCAAGCTTTCCTACATTCTAATGAATGAATCTGCAGTAGGTTCGCTTTGACCCAAGTTAGGGCAAATTGAAGCAACGCAGAATTCAGGATAGCAGCAATCTTGCTCGCTTTGGAAGTAGCTTGCTCCGAGAGAAGCAATAGTTCCCCCTTAACCATATACTTAACAATTCCAATAAGTTGGTAGGGAACTTCTTCCAATACTCCACCTTTCTCCACCTAACTTCAGTTTCTTCAAGCGAGTGAGATTTGAAGTGGCTCGCTTGAGTTGGTGAAGATCCGAAGCGAGTGACGCTCATGAGAACAAGCGAACACTCCTTCGTGCATCCTGGAACTAGCATTCTTCACCAGGGTCTAATAACCCTAATTCCATGCATAGCTGGTTGAATCGAGACTCAGCTAGAGGCTTGGTGAGAATATCTGCTCGCTGGAGATCGGTATGAATCTTTTCGAGCTTGATATCCTTCTTTTCGACATGATCACGAATGAAGTGATGTCGAATTTCCACGTGCTTGCACCTGGTGTGAAGCACTGGATTCTGCGAGATACAAATGGCACTGTTGTTGTCGCAGAAAATCGGAATTTCATTCGCTTCAACTTTGTAGTCCTTCAACTGTTGACGAAGCCATAGAATTTGAGAACAGCAGCTTCCTGCGGCCATATATTCAGCTTCCGTTGTTGAAGTGGCTACACTTGTTTGCTTCTTTGAGAACCACGAGATTAGCTTGCTCCCCAAGAACTGACATGTGCCCGACGTTGATTTCCTATCAACTCGGCAACCTCCATAGTCAGCATCGGAATATCCAGTGAGCTCCAAATTGTCCTCCGCTGGATACCACAGCCCCATGTTGACAGTGCCCTTCAAATATCGAAGAATCCTTTTGGCAGCTTCAAGATGGCTGTGTTTGGGATTGCTTTGGAAGCGAGCGCAGACACCGACTGCAAAGGCTATATCTGGCCTGCTTGCAGTGAGATAGAGAAGTGACCCAATTAGGGCACGATAATCTGTAGGATCTACAGATTTTCCTCCTTCGTCTGGCTCCATCTTCCAGTTGGTATTCATAGGAATCTTCACAGCTTTAGCATGTTGAACACCAAACTTCGCAAGCATATCTCGAGTGTACTTGGCCTGGTTGATGAAAATTCCATTATCCTGCTGCTTCACTTGAAGACCTAGAAAGCAGCTCATCAAGCCAATCATCGACATTTCATACTTGGTCTTCATTAGCTCTCCAAACTTCTCGCTAAGCGACTGATTTGGTGACCCAAATATGATGTCGTCCACATAGATCTGGACCCATAGCATATCTTCTCCATGATTGATGGTGAAGAGAGTCCGATCTATCTTTCCCTTTTGGAATCCATTTTCCACTAGGAATTGAGATAATGTATCATACCAAGCTCTGGGAGCTTGCTTCAACCCATACAGGGCTTTCTTCAAGCGATACACTTTATCTCCCTGCTCGAAACCCGGTGGCTGCTCCACATACACTTCTTCCTTGAGTTCACCGTTGAGGAATGCGCTCTTCACATCCATTTGGTACACTTTGAATTTCTTGGCCGCTGCATAGGCTAGAAATAAACGGATCGCTTCAAGACGTGCCACTGGAGCGAAGGTCTCGTCAAAGTCGATTCCTTCCTCTTGGCAGTAGCCTTTGGCAACTAGTCGCGCCTTGTTCCTCACTACGTTGTGGTCCTCGTCCGTCTTGTTCTTGAACACCCACTTGGTGCCAATAACATGCTGAAACTTGGGACGATCCACGAGGTACCATACGTCGTTCCTGGTGAACTGATTCAGCTCTTCTTGCATGGCGATCACCCAGTTAGAATCAGCTAGGGCTTCCTCCACGCTTGATGGCTCAATGTTTGAGAGAAAGCAACTGAACATGGCACTTTCTTCAAACACTTGACTTCTGGTCACTACACCCTTGGATGGATCTCCAATGATTTGGCTAGGTGAGTGATCCTTGAGCCACGCTCGCTTTGATCCGCCAGCTTCATCTTCATCCGCTTCCTTGTCGCTCGCTTCACCGTCCGAAGCGACAGGATTGGGTGCTTGGCCAGCACTAGCTTCAGGAATCTTGGGGGCAGCTTCGACTTCTCCTTTGGGATCCTGCTCGCTTGATTCTTTGACCTCATCATCTTCATCAAGCACGTCCCAAGAGAGTTGATTTGAGGGTTCCTTGCTTTGATTCTTTTCATTTGCTTGGGCCTGTTCCTGTGGAAGACTTAAAGAAGATTCATCAAATACGACATGGGGTGATTCCTCCACAATTAGGGTTTTACAGTTGAATACTCTGTAGGCTTTGCTAGATGTAGAGTATCCTAAGAATACTCCTTCATCAGCTTTGCTTTCAAAGGCTTTCAACTGTGACTTCCCATTGTTGTGAATGAAGACCCTACAACCAAAAATATGGAAATAAGATATGTTTGGAATTCTCCCTGTCCATATTTCATATGGTGTTTTGTCGTGCCGTTTGTTGAGAAGCGTCCGATTCTGTGTGTAGCATGCCGTGTTGGCAGCTTCAGCCCAATACTTCATCGGAAGCTTCGAGTCAGCAATCATGGTGCGAACGGCTTCTTTGATGATTCGATTTCTTCTTTCAGCAACTCCATTCTGCTGAGGAGTGCGTGCTGAAGAGGTTTGATGTGCTATGCCATGCTCCGTGCAGTATGCTTCAATTGTAGAGTTCAGGAACTCTGTGCCTTTGTCGGAGCGAATGGTCACGATGGCTTGATTCTTTTCCACCGCCAATCGCTTGAGTAGTTGTGGCAGTTTGGTCAGTGTCTCCTTCTTGCTGAATAGGAATACAACCCATGTGTAGCGAGAGAAATCGTCGACTACAACTAGAGTGTACTTCCTTCCATTTACACTAACTGGAGTAACTGGACCAAACAGATCCATGTGAAGCAGTTCAAGCACTCGCTTTGATGAGGCTTCTTCAAGACTGGCGAAGTGCTTCTTCGTCTGCTTCCCTCGTTGGCATGGTGAGCATGGATGGTCTTTGATGAAGACTTCATTCGGTATGCCTTGCACCAAACCTTTTCGAGCTAAGCGATTGATAGCTTTGAAATTGAGGTGGTTCAAGCGTCTGTGCCATAGCCATCCAATTTCTGTAGCACTTCTTGCAACTAGACAAGTTTCCTCCTTGCAGCTGTCCCATTGTGCTACGTAGACATTCCTTTGTCTAACTCCAGTGAGCACAATCTGGGATGTGAGTTTGCTCTTTACAATGCACTTGTTGGAGACGAACTCCACCCTGTACCCTTTATCACAAAACTGTGAAATAGATAACAGGTTGTGCTTGAGTCCTTCTACGTAGGAAACCTCTTCAATTTTGAGCTTTCCAACTTTCAGTGCGCCGTATCCCCTGGTGCTTCCTCGAGAGTTGTCACCAAAGGTTACGTGTGGACCCTTCTTCTCTATGTAGTTGTGAAGTAGAGCTTTCATGCCGGTCATGTGTCTTGAACATCCACTGTCCAAGTACCAAACTGGTTGACCCTCACTTGGCATGGGATCCACGGCGCTCACCTGCAATTAGACAAATTTTGGTACCCAAATCAGTTTGGGTCCTTGCAGGTTAGTTCCCTTAGGTACCCACACTTGCTTCACTCTCTTTTGAGATGAAGCTTGTGTCTTGGGCTTCTCGACCTTCGAAAACTTGGTGTACTGCCTATAGGCAGCTTCACACGTGCAACAGTGTGTGCAAGAGGGGTAGCGGCTCGCTTCAGACCTACCTACGCTCTTCCCATTTTGTTTATATCCTGAAGCGACTTGCTTCGGATTAGCTTTGGGTTTAGAGACTGACTTAGGGTTTCTAGTCTGTTGAAGTGGCTCGCTTGGTTTCCTCGAAGCGGTCCAACTAGGGTTTTGACCCCGACTCGCTTGAGTAACCTTGGAAGTTTGAAGCGGCCTCTTGGTTGCTTCAAGTTTTTCCCCCTCAACGTTAGTCCGGTTGGACCATCTCCAGTCCGGATAACGTGACACATAGACATTACTCCTCTTTTTAGGAGGTAGATCCTTTGTCTCTCGTGTCTTGGCTTGAGACTTAGAAGCTTCAACAGTTCTTCCTTTACCCTTGGATTGGTAAGACTTAGCAGGTTGAGTGCTAGGGACTGTTGAACTTTGCTTGCCCTTAGGGTCTGCCCTTAAAGATATAGACATCTTCATAGGCTTCTTCTTAGGGTTCTCAGCCATTTTGCCTTTGTCCTTGTTGGTGGTCGCTATGGATGCAGTGGGCAATTCCAAAGTGACTGATGGTAAAGTGTGTGATGCACCAACAAAGACAGTCGGCTTGGGAGGTCCACCCTCATATCCAAGTCCTCCCTTTCTACCAAAAGGTAGAAGAGAACTCTCTAGTGCCTGTCTAGCGTATGATGCTTTATTTAGGTTGGCAACTAGAGTGGATTGGGTTTCATACCTTCCCTCCAAGCTTTGATGTCTAGCGAAGAGATCCTCGAACTTACTAGTCATAGCCCTTAGATTAAGTTTGACTTGGTCAAGCTCAGTGGCTAGCTTTCGGTTCTCCTTCTCGCTTCGAGACAGAGCTTGTTTTACCACTTCGTGGTCGCTTGACAATTTCTGGTGTTTGTCAAACAACTCACTCCATGTAGAGGATTGTTCTTCCTCATTGACAGTGTGTGCTAGTGTAATTGAAGTGATTGAAGGATAGAAGAATACCTCTCCTGTTTCTTCATCGGTGAGCGCCATGAGTCCCAGATCCTCTCCCTCGCTTGAGTTGGGATCTGTGAATGCATCTGAGTCGCTTGAGAGATCTTCAGTTGAAGCGACCGGCATTTCACTCGCTACGAGCGCTCGCCTTGGGGCATCCCTCTTGGCCTTCAATTCTTCGCGCTCTTTGGCACTTAGCTTTGGGCAATCGGATTTGTAGTGGCCCATCTTGTGGCAGTGGTAACACTCCACTTCCATCATGTCGCGCGGGATCGGCTTGGTCGTCTCTTCTCTCTTTCCTTTTCCTTCTCGAGCATCAGTGCTCCTCCCTTTGTGCTGCTTGTAGAATCTTTTATACTTGCCCACTCGAGAGTTCATCTTGTTGAAGTTCTTTGATAAGAACGCAATGTGTTCTTCCAACTCTTCCCTTGTCATTTTGGCAAGCGACTGCTCGCTTGGCCCTTCGGCAGCTTTGAATGCTACTCCTTTTGACGTAGTGGGCGCTTCATCCTCGTCGTCGAGGCTCATTCGATTCAGATCAAACTCGTGAGCTTTGAGCTCAGAGAACAGCACTTCTGGCGTGAGCTTCGTTAGATCCTTGGTAGCTAGATATAGCTCCTTCATAGTCTGCCACTTTCTTGTGAGAGCACGGACTATTTTCAGATTCACTTCCTTGTCTGTGAGTTCCTTCCCAAGCGAGTTGAGAGTTGCAGTAATGTTGGTAACTCTCAGCTCGAAGGCGTCGATGGACTCTCCTGACTTCATCACCAAATTTTCAAACTCCCGCATCTGAACGGCGAGCTTGTTCTCCTTGATTTTGTCTGTGCCTTGAGAAATGAGGGCTAGGGTTTCCCACATTTCCTTTGCCGTTGCACATTTCCTTATTCGTGGTAGATAGGCGTCCGACACGGTGCTCTGCATCGTGTGGCGTGCAATCTTGTCGAGGTTGGCAACTTTGAAGTCATTTGGAGTATACTCATCTTTATCCTTCTCCACGTACTGTTGTCGAACATGGGCTGGACGACCTTCAGCGGCTGGAACCTCCACAGATATGGCTTTCTTAATTTCGATTGGTCCGTCTTCAATGACTTCCCACATCCGGTCGTGGATTGAGCATAGGAAGCTCTCGACTCGGAAACTCCATATCTCGTATCCTTCGATCGAGAACTGTGGAAGATTTGATGCACTGTATGTAGACATAGCAAACTATCAGCAGTAAATGCAATATGCGTGGGTGAGGTTTTGATGCACTTAGGAAATAGGATCCGGTTCAGTGAGACAACGTGAAGTGAGTGGGGACTCACTTCGGATATGCAAAGCAGAGGCTCGAAAGAACCGCTGCTCTGATACCACTTGTTGGTCCCGGTTTGCTATAGGAAAAATACGTAGAGGGGGGGGTGAATACGTATTTTGAAGTTTTTCAACTTCAATTCCTTAACTCAGAGTATAAAGTAAAGTGCTCTTGAAAATACTAAGACCTAGCCGAGAGCTAGATCTACAGCAATCACGAATCTCTTGACCTAAGCTTAGAGCTTGATCAAGAGTGAGACTTTACTCTTTGTGCGGAATTTGGTGAGCTAAAATCTTTCCTAAGTAATTGAAAATCCAAGTTAAGTTTGTTTTTATGCACGTGCAATGGATAATCGAATACTGTAAAAGATTAAGGTAAGAGAGATACGACACAGAGATTTATAGTGGTTCGGAGATAACGCTCCTACGTCCACTTTGTTGCACGACGGCAACTGTTCTTTTCACTCAAGAACTTGAAGGTTACGGGTCCTTCAAAAACCTGGTCGGGATCGGGCTTCACTTGCCTAGATCAAACGACAGACGTAGTGATTGCGGGTTCACTACACAAACCTAACAAAGACTGGAAGCTTCACTTGCTTCAGTCAGACAGACAGACAGGGAGATTACGGGCTCTCCTTACAGCCTAGCTTCGATCGAGCTTTACACAAACGATGTAAGTGTAAGCTTGGATCTCAACTCTATGATCGAGGCTTCTTCAATCGATGAAAGAAGGGCCTTAGATCTGAACAACCTAACGACGACTCAAAACCTAACAGACAACGGTTTAGGGTTTTGGTTGACGAACACACTAATGAAGAACTCTTTACAGTAGATGCAAAGATGGGTAGAGTTCTTCTTCTAAGCTTGGATATTTGAAGTGGGCTTAGAATCTAAGTGTGAAGGTTGTGAAGACGAGTTCCGATGGACTGGAAACTCGGAGAACACTTGAAACAAAGACTCGAAGATTGCTAGAAAGCTTGGGAGTGTTTGTTTGCTGTATGCGCTCGAATGCTCAAGTAGTGTTCTACTTCTTCACGTCTTCATCCTTCACTATTTATAGGCGGAGGGTTGGCTGAGATCCGTTGCTTGGTTGGTGGCCTTGTCCCTCCTCCTCTCGACAGTACTTGCGCAGCCAGTAGCTTTTGCAGACGCGCAGTTTTGGCATTTTGCCAAAATTGGCTAACTTCCAAGTTTAACAGTAACTGGAGCGACCCAGTACTGTAGCGGCGTCTTTGTCGGCCTGGCAGTCAACTCCGCTGCTCCTCTCCTCGTTCGACACGTGGAGATCTCGCAATTAATGCAAAGATCTCTAGTTGACTGAAATTCAAATTCGGAGCGGGAATTTGTGCTGTCGCTTTCTGGTAGGTAGTGGCTCGCTTCGCTTTGAAGTTGTAGCGGACGCTCCGAAGTGAGTCGCTTTAGGATCATATTATAGCGGGTCGCTTTGCTTCGCTTTGCAGCGTTCGCTTCGCTTTACAGCATTCGCTTCGCTTCGCTTCGCTTCGCTTCGCTTCGCTTCACAGCATTCGCTTCGCTTCGCTTCGCTTCGCTTCGCTTCGGTAGACTCGCTTCGCTTGCTTTGAACTGTAGCGCTCGCTTCGCTTCACTTTGGCAGACTCACTTAGAATCTACTGTGGCGATCGCTTCGCTTCGCTATTCTTCGGCACGCTTCACTTCAGCTTGCTTGACTTGCTTCGCTTTGGAAAACACACTCAAGCGAGTGGCCTTCACTTGAACTTTTGAAGCCTAATCTAAGCAAAATAAAAGAGCCATCCTAACAGTGTAGGCTTAGAAAAATTCTAACCTATTAACTACATCAAAATGGGTCGCTGGGAAAAGGACGCTTGGGGTTTTGGGATCTAATCAAAACAAGTGACTTTATTTAACAAATGTCCCATATAGTTCCCCCTTAACATTTTAGTCCTTAACAATTCCCAACACATAATTATATCTCTTGGAATATAATTGCATGCGGTGAAAGAATGAAATGGATCTGGACGATAACGAATGAGATATGGGCCTTTTTGCCTGCTGCCCTCCACGTTCGACCCAGATTCCATCGCGCCCTCACCGTTTTGGCCATATCTAACTCATTTTAGATCCGAATGACCCGGTTTTAAAACCCCTAGAAAGCTCATTCGGATGGCTAGAATATGGACTAGAAATTTTTGTATTTGACTATGTTTACTGGGTGAAAATAGAATCCGAATCGGGCACCTTATGAGGTTTCTCATTTTCCGTAGTAATCGTACAATCTAGCCTCTATATATGAGCTAGAATGAGGCAAAATTCATCATATACCACTCAAAAACGTCACTGGGATGCTTCGGAATAATAAAATTTAAGTACCATTCCAGAGCATTTTTGACCAAAACTCTAAGGGGTACCACTAGGGCAAAATCTCATTTTTTCGGTCCGCCGGAGAGCGCCGAATTTTGCAACTCCGGGGGCCCTTTATTATAGCTCTTTGAATATAATTGCATGCGGTGAAAGAATGAAATGGATCCAGACGATAACGAATGAGATATGGGCCTTTTTGCCTTCTGCCCTCCACGTTCGACCAAGATTCCATCGCGCCCTCACCGTTTTGGCCATATCTAACTCGTTTTAGATCCAAATGACCCGGTTTTAAAACCCCTAGAAAGTTCATTCGGATGGCTACAATATGGACTTGAAACTTTTTATATTTGACTGTGTTTATTGGTTGAATATAGAATCCGAATCGGGCACCATAAGCGGTTTCTCATTTTCCGGATTACTCGTAAAATCTAGCCTTTATATAGGAGCTAGAATGATGAAAAATTCATCATATACTGCTTCAAAACTTAGCTGGGACGCTTTGGAATAATAAAATTTAGATTCCATTCCGGAGCGTTTTTGACCGAAACTCTAAGGGGTACCACTAGGGCAAAATCTCATTTTTTCAGCCCACCGGAGAGCGCCGGATTTTTCACCTCCGGGGCCCCATAGTTATAGCTCTTGGAATATAATTGCAAGCGGGGAAAGAATGAAATGGATCCGGACGATAACGAATGAGATATGGGCCTTTTTGCCTACTGCCCTCCACGTTCGACCCTGATTCCACCGCGCCCTCACCGTTTAGGCAATATCTAACTCGTTTTAGATCCAAATGAGCCGGTTTTTAAACCCCTAGAAAGCTCATTCGGAAGGCTACAATATGGACTAGCAACTTTTTGTATTTGACTTTGTTTACTAGATGAAAATAGAATCCAAATCACGCTCCTTAAGCGGTTTCTCATTTTCCGGAGTAATCGTACAATCTAGCCTCTATATAGGAGCTAGAATGATGCAAAATTCATCATATAACGCTCCAAATCATCACTGGGATGCTTTGGAATAATAAAATTTAGATTCCATTCCAGAGCATTTTTGACCGAAACTCTAAGGGGTACCACTAGGGCAAAATCTCATTTTTTCGGCCCGCCGGAGAGCGCCAGATTTTGCACCTCCGGGGCCCTTAATTATATCTCTTGGAATATAATTGCATGCGGTGAAAGAATGAAATGGATCCGGACGATAACGAATGAGATATGGGCCTTTTTGCCTGCTGCCCTCCACGTTCGACCAAGATTCCATTGCGCCCTCACCCTTTTGGCCATATCTAACTCGTTTTAGATACAAATGACCCAGTTTTAAAACCCCTAGAAATTTCATTCGGATGGCTACAATATGGACTTGAAACTTTTTATATTTGACTGTGTTTACTGGGTGAATATAGAATCCGAATCGGGCACCTTAAGCGGTTTCTCATTTTCCGGATTACTCGTAAAATCTAGCCTTTATATAGGAGCTAGAATGATGAAAAATTCATCATATACTGCTCCAAAAATTCGCTGGGATGCTTTGGAATAAAAAAATTTAGATTCCATTCCGGAGCGTTTTTGACCGAAACTCTAAGGGGTACCACTAGGGCAAAATCTCATTTTTTCGGCCCACCGGAGAGCGCCATATTTTTCACCTCCGGGGCACCATAGTTATAGCTCTTGGAATATAATTGCATGCGGTGAAAGAATGAAATGGATCCGGACGATAACGAATGAGATATGGGCCTTTTTGCCTGCTGCCCTCCACGTTCGACCCAGATTCCATCGCCCCCTCACCGTTTAGGTAATATCTAACTCGTTTTAGATCCGAATGAGCCGGTTTTTAAACCCCTAGAATGCTCATTCGGAAGGTTACAATATGGACTTGCAACTTTTTGTATTTGAATTTGTTTACTCGATGAAAATGGAATCCAAATCACGCACCTTAAGCTGTTTCTCATTTTCCGGAGTAATCGTACAATCTAGCCTCTATATAGGAGCTAGAATGATGCAAAATTCATCATATAACGCTCCAAAACATCACTGGGATGCTTTGGAATAATAAAATTTCGATTCTATTCCAGAGCATTTTTGACCGAAACTCTAAGGGGTAGGGCAAAATCTCATTTTTTCGGCCCGCCGGAGAGCGCCGGATTTTGCACCTCCGGGGGCCCATAGTTATATCTCTTGGAATATAATTGAATGCGGTGAAAGAATGAAATGGAACCGAACGATAACGAATGAGATATGGGCCTTTTTGCCTGTTGCCCTCCACGTTCGACCAAGATTCCATCGCGCCCTTACCGTTTTGGCCATATCTAACTCGTTTTAGATCCAAATGACCCAGTTTCAAAACCCCTAGAAAGTTCATTCGGATGGCTACAATATGGACTTGAAACTTTTTATATTTGACTGTGTTTACTGGGTGAATATATGTTGGTCCCGGGAAAGAGTAATTGGTGTATGGGGGGGGGGGGGGGGAATACACCAATAACCAACCGTTTTTGACTTTTATAAAATCAGGTCGATTGTCAAGGTCGATCCTTATCAGAGACAGGTTGGTCTATCAAGCTCGTTTGGGAACAAGCTTGATTTATCAAACTGTGCTTATGCGGAAGTTGGTGGAGGTTGATTTACTCTTTGAAAAATCTAAGGTCGATACAGAAATGCATGTTGATGCTTGATATGCAGGTTGATGCTCGTCAGTTTGATAATAAAATGAAAGTTTGATAAATAAAGAGAGAGAGAGAGAGAGAGACCGCAGTTTAGCGTGGTTCGGAGAAACCCTCCTACGTCCACGACAGGTCGACTCGACCTGAGAATCCCTACCTTTGGATTCAACCTCTCTCTTATTTATACTAACTGAGTATCAGTTCTAAATACACTCTAACTTGAATATATCTAGACACGAGTTTTGGGTCGTGACCCTTACAACCTTTCGTACAAGACGTACAAACGACCTTTCACACACTACAGAGCTTGACTAACTCTACAACGGTGAAACACACACACAAACTTTCTGACTTCGAACGAATCGGAGAAGAAGTTGTTGAATCAACGGCAAACAGCTGCGAACGCTTCGTCGTTGTTGGCTTTTTATCGGAGTAGACAATCTCTCTTCGTCAAGTGTTTGGGAAACTAATGGGATTTCGAACACTTGAATGGATATGAACTTGAGAGAGATTTTGGCAAGAGTTTGGCGTTGATAGCTTGAGTTTCCCGTGCTTGAATCCGATAATGGCCGAAGTATATATAGCCAGTTTTGAAAAACTAGCCGTTGGAGTCAGGCTGACGTGGCACTAGCCGTTGGAGGCTGACTCACTTCTAGCCGTTGGGAAAGTTCGTCCTTGCTGGCACACCACGTGGCAAGAATCAGGTCGTGTTGCTCCATGGAGGCGGAGCATCGACCTTGATATAGAAATCCAGCTTTTGAAATCTTCTAAGTCAAAGCAGGCTGGAAGCTTGATAAGGAAGGTCAATAGACAGCTAGACATGCCTGCTCGATCCGAATGAGGCAGGTCGATAAACGACCTTTCTCTTACAGGGTGGATCGAACTTGCATTTGAACATTAGAGGACATCGACCTGCACTAACAGGTGCAGGTCGATCTATCGGCCTTAACCCTAAACAAGTAAAATATGCCTAAGTGTGGTTTCGATAAACATCATCAAAATCAAACTGCAAGGGGTTCCCAACAATTTCCCCCTTTTTGATGATGTCGAAACCATACACTTTACAAATAATTCCTAAGATATAAAACGATGGAAGATCGATTAACCATTCAGGTTGATAAGGAATTATATGAAAGACAGATAGACATAAATAAAATAAAGCAGTAAAGGCAGATTGCCTGGACAAAGAGATATTGTCGCCAGGTCGAAAGATGATTTTTGCTTCATTCAGCTCGATAGCGAAATTACATAGGGAATTTACAATGCAGGTTATGAACTAAAATGAATTACAAAAAAAATATACAAAATCATCTAACCACTACCTCTTCTGCTGGGCATGGGCTACCACTCGCTCTTCCTGTATCTGCTCCCTCGACTTCGCCTTCATACTTGCGTAAATTCCATCCCTGATACGGCAGTAGTCGGGATCGGAATTTGAGACATTCACATTCAGGCCGATGGCGGTCAGTACGATGTATTGGTCGATTCGGGAGTAATCCAAGTACCCCGAATCACCGAGAAGCAAGGGCGCAAAATATTGCTTGGCAGGAGCCCTTATTATCGCACCGGCCTCTGCAGCCTTCTTTCGAAGTTCACCCACGCAATCTTGGTGCAGAAATTTGAGCATGTAAGCTACGTATGCGTCATCAGCGTCTTCAGGAAGGGAGGGGTCATGGATCCAGTAATGGAGGAGGATGAAGCAGCTGTTGAGTTCCCGCAGCAGGGCGTTTTGATTTTCGTTGACCCACTCAACGGCCTGCTGGACTCCAGCTTCCAGAGTGAGGGGGTGGGACGACTGGCTGATCCAGTCCATCTCGGCCTTCTTCCTTGCTTCAGCAGCCCGGCGCTCGGCGATGAAACGCCGTTGCTCATTTGGATTTAGGGCTTGCTCCGGCGTCGCTCCAGCCAGATGCATTGCGGAAATTAGCTCGGCCTGTTTTGCCAATTGAGCTTTGGCAACGGCGGCCTCGGCAGCAGTGGCAGCAGCTATGGGATCGGCCTGGGAGGCGACGGCCTGGGAAACGGGCTTGGAAGCAGCGGCCTGGGGAGCAGTCTTCTTTTGAGGCGGAGGCGGAGGAGGAGGGGGAGGAGCCAAGGAAGATGAAGGGGTTTTGGATTTGCTTGTCCTCTTCTTCTTGGCGACGCCGGCGGCTCTTTCTTCTTCCCCCTTTTCGACATCATCAGAAAGGGCTCTGATGAGGGAAAGAAGTGTAGCGTCCTCCTCCTGCAGTTTGGTCACGGCATCCCTCAACTCTTGTTGGCCATTGAGAAGGGAGGAGAGGGTGTCGTGAACGGCGTTGATTTGATCGTTGGAGGCTGATGCCGAGTTTGTGATTGATGAAGTCAGGTCGGTCACACGCTGATTGACCTTGGCAACGTCCTCCTTCACATCCCCGATCACATCCAGGGACGCCATTCTGTTTGTAACGAGCTGGGCCGGCAGGAGCTTGTCAGTGTATTCCTTTAATTGATTCACGGCAAATGACGTGACTCGCTCCCTGGCAGCTTCATCGGCCTGGGTCTTGGCCTCATTCACAATATCGACCCGGGCCTCTGCTATGGCCTGCTTGATCTGGTCGGGAAGGCTGATGACAAGAGAATCGAGCTTGGCGGATAAGGAATTGAGCTCAACCTCCACGTCAACCTTCGAACTTTGAGGAGACGGAGCAGCAGCTGCAAGAGTTTGATCACCACCCTCATTCCTGGGTGGCGAATTCTCCGGAGTTCGAATCACATCGAACTCATCTCCATGAATGGCGGCGGAGTTGAAGAGGGCCCGGGCGTTGGTGTAGAGGGGGCGAAGGTCGATGCCCAGAATTTTTGCTTCGACCTTCATGCGTCGCAGCACAAGAGACTGGAAATTTGCGGCCGCATCCACCACATTGTAGAAGTTGAACTCGGCCTCCAACTCCAGCTCCTCGACCTTCAGGTCGTCGAGGGTAACGACCTGCATCAAGGCTTGAAAGACGTAATAATAGCTCGACTTACACACCAGATAGAACTGGAGGCGAGCTGCGAGGGCGAGGGACATGGGGAGTTGATCGATCCCCGGCATCAGGTCGATGACCTTCAGCCTGGCTTCAGCCTTCATTGAAGCCACCATTGCGTGAGCAGGAGACACGGCCTGCTCAGAGATTGGTTGAATTGGCAAGATGGTGTCTTGGGGTTCCTCCATCTCAGTGAGATCCTGGATTTCCACCGAACCAACGCGAACGCGAGGGGGGGAACGAGAAGGAGAGGGCGAGACCGCCAACGACTTGTGAGGCAGACGGATCGATCGCGGTACGGACTGGAGAAGGAGTCCGTTCCGGCGAGGATGAGGGCGAGGGCGAAGGCGTCATCGGCCTCACATTAAGAGGCTCCGCAGCCACGGGCTCTATAGGAAGTACGAGGTGCATCGGCCTGGTCGGATGAGGAGCAGTTGGCTTCGATTTCTTTGGAGGGGGGGTCTTTTTGGCAGGGCGAGAAGGCACTGGCACATCATCGGCCTTCCTCTTCTTTTGCACAGGGCGAGACGGCACCCTCCACCCAACTTTGGACTGAACAGTCCGAGAGAGATGCTCCCTTACGAGGTCAGACGACCCGTAGTAATTTTGCGGCGCGACCCCGATAGCCATCTCCAGCTGATGGAGATCTTTGGGAATGAAATTGTGGGGGAAGTCGTCCGCATCCGACCATTTCCTATTCTTGAAGAAGGAAATGATGATGCAGGTCGCCTTCGTCCCGAGACGAAGCGGCCTCTTCTCTGTGTGGAGACGCACTCCCACCACGGCCTCTCCATCCATGGAGCACTCGATCTGCCTGGCCTCCTCCCAGAGCAGGGAGACCAGTAATTTTGCCAAACAGATTGGCAGGTCGAGTATCACGGCCGTCATTATTTGAAATTTGAAGGGCGTGACTTGGTCGTGATTTCCAACGTGCCCTAGAAAGCACCGTTGAATGAAGTCCATAAGTAGCCTGTACTTAGGACGCAGCTCGGTCCTCTTGAACGACCTCTCCAAATACGGCCCTGGTTCAATAAGGACGCGGTCGATCACTTGCTGCAGTTGCTCCTTTTTGATGTCGGAGAGTTGCATTTCTCCACCATCCCCGATGCCGAAGGCGGCCTTTACGGCGTCAAGGACGTTGATGTGATGAACGGCCTTCTGGTTCCGAGGGAGATAGTGTGAGAAGAAACGGAGTTGCCCTTGTTCCAGTTGTAGAAGAACGCACTCACGATCTTCGGGAGAAACTTCGCCGGTCTGGTAGAGATAATCCGGTGGAAAGGAAGGCACGTTTCCACCAGCGCGTACATGGAATCCAGATCGCGGAACCTGAAGTTCTCACGAACCATATATGGCTCGTATTTGATATGCGACTCTAGATATGCAGAGATAGAGTCCCACTGCATCTCCGGTTGGCCGGAAGTCGATGTTCCTGCCATTGATGTTGTTTTTCCTGCCATTTTAAGAGATAGATTATTAGCAAACAAAAACTTGACGGAAAATGGAAGCAAAAACGGCGAAAGAGCACAAACCGCGGTTGGTGTTTTTGTGCAGAGAGTGAAAAATAAACACGGCGGCGGTTGGTTTTTGCAGAGAATGAAAATTAGGTTTTGCAGAGATGATGAGAGAAAGAGTAAGTAATCGTTTTTGAGTGAAAACTGCATGACATATATAGAAAAATTGAATGGCTAGGATTACTCGAATTTGAAAGGTTTAAATTCGCTCTTTAACTCTCATCCGCACGATCAACGCGCGTGGAATGTGAAACGGTTCACATCCGCGCGTGAGATAAGGGAAACGTGCGTAAAATGACACTTTTTCAAAAATTGACAGCAGGGAATTAAATGCGACCTCGGTCAAAGTGTCAATATGTGACACTTGACTAGATAGGTTGCAAAAATAGCAATCATTATTCCCTTTATCATAAATTTCTGCAAAATAACAGAGCACTAAATAATGTAACACATTGAGAAATAAATTTTAATAATTGAAAGAATTCAATGCGTATTTAAGAAGTTAAAAAAAAAAAAAAAAAAAAAGACAAAAGGGTGATACTGTCCCTTTTGATTCTCCCTTCATTAATGCTGGTTGATCAGGTTGTTATCGGCCTGAAGATATGAGAACGGCCTGGAGGTGTGAGAACAGCCTGATTGTAGATATCGGTCTTTGTTCCCCCTCAAATGGTGAATCACTTGGTTAAGTGTTCCCCCTCAAATTGAGGAATACAGGTCGATCTGTTGATTTGACAATCAGCCTGTTGAATAGATATCGGCCTGTTGGCAGGGAACGGCCTGTTTTAAGAGATGACGGGCTGTTGAATCACAAACTCTGTTCCCCCTTAATAACGGCCTGATTTCTAGAACTGGCCTGCATAGAAGTTGACGGCCCGTTCTCTCATGAACGGCCTGTTGTGAAGAAACGGCCTTTTTGACTCACAACCGTCCTGTAGAAAAGAGACTTGCTGCAGGGTCACGAACGAACTGATTTGAAAAAGGTAACAGGCTGTTGAGAAGGTGACGGCCTGTTAACTTACGATCGGCCTGATGAGTCACTAACGACCTGTTGACTTAACATTTAATAAGCCTAACTTTCCACACAACATTTTGAATCTTTCTTCGGCTAGGGGTTTGGTTAGGATATCAACCCGTTGAATATCAGTGTGTATCTTCTCAATAACCACGTTCTTCTTTTCCACGTGATCACGAATAAAGTGATGTCGAATATCCACGTGTTTGCATCTTGAATGTAGAACGGGGTTTTGAGTAATAGCGATAGCACTCGAACTGTCGCAGAATATAGGCACTTCACTGACTTCAACTTCATAATCCTTGAGTTGTTGTTTGATCCACAAGATTTGTGCACAACAACTCCCTGCGGCCATGTACTCGGCCTCTGTGGTGGAGGTGGCTAATGAAGTTTGTTTCTTTGAAAACCACGATATCAGCTTGTTTCCGAGAAAGTGGCAAGTACCCGAGGTAGATTTCCTATCGAGCTTGCACCCTGCATGATCAGAATCTGAATAACCTGTAAGCTGCAAATTATCATCACAAGGATACCAAAGACCTAAATTTGTGGTTCCTTTGATGTATCGAAG
Source organism: Thymus quinquecostatus (assembly GCA_024222315.1). Lineage (NCBI taxonomy): Eukaryota > Viridiplantae > Streptophyta > Magnoliopsida > Lamiales > Lamiaceae > Thymus > Thymus quinquecostatus. The sequence continues at coordinate 51,061 of JANAFA010000094.1, forward strand.
AATTTTCTTTGCTGCTTCCAAGTGGGATTCCTTCGGATTAGCTTGATATCGAGCACACACTCCAACTGCAAAAGTGATATCAGGTCGACTCGCAGTTAGATAAAGTAATGAACCAATTATACCCCTGTACTGTGTTATGTTGGCAGGTTTTCCTTCAGGATTCGGGTCGATCTTCCCACCAGAGAGCATCAGTATTTTGACGGGCTTGCTGTCTTTGACACCAAACTTATCTACCAGCTCGTGTGCGTATTTTGTTTGGCTAATGAAGATTCCTTCATCGGACTGCTTGACCTGCAACCCTAGAAAGAAATTCATTTCCCCCATCATAGACATTTTATATTTTTCTGTCATGAGGTTACCAAATTTTTCGCATAAAATGGGAGATTTAGATCCAAAAATAATGTCATCAACATAAATTTGTACTAAAAGGATATGTTCATTCACTTTGATAGTGAATAGCGTTTTGTCGACTGAACCACGCTTGAATCCAGATTAGATGAGAAAGGATGATAGCGTCTCATACCAAGCTCGAGGAGCTTTCTTAAGTCCGTAGACGGCCTTATGTAGTTTGTAGATTTTGCTTGAATCACCCTCCTCGAATCCAGGAGGCTGTTCCACATAGACTTCTTCTTCGAGAACGCCATTGAGGAACGCACTTTTTACATCCATCTGGTAGACTTTGAATCGTTGATGAACGGCATAAGCTAGAAACAGCCTTATAGCTTCTAATCTTGCAACGGGGGCAAACGTCTCATCGTAATCGATTCCTTCTTTTTGGCAGTAACCCTTTGCTACCAATCGGGCTTTATTTCTGACAACTTCTCCAGATTCATCTCTCTTGTTTTTGTAAACCCATTTGACTCCAATGACGCCCTGATGATAAGGACGATCAACTAGAGACCATACTTCATTTCTCTTGAATTCATTGAGTTCTTCTTGCATGGCTTGAATCCAGTCAGCATCATGAAGAGCTTCAATGGTATCTTTGGGTTCTATTCGAGAGAGATAGCAGCTTAATAGAGCACTTTCACCAATCGTCCTTCTAGTTCGCACTCCTTGGTTTGGGTTCCCAACAATGAGCTCTTTTGGATGAGCATCGATCCAACGTCTGCGTCGTGCTCTTTCTTCGTTTGTAATGATTGTATCGGGCTCATTAATGGGTTCGTCAAACTCCGGGTGAGTTGAAGGTTGATCAGTGAGAACATGCTGTTGCTCGGGCTGTTGATCAGCCTGCTGATCGGGCTGGATGTTGAGCTGTTCCATTGTGCTATCGAGCTGCTCGATTTGGGATGTAAGGTCGTGAACAGCATCAGTCTGAGAGACTGAGAATGGGGGATCAGCCTGGTTAAGTCCGGCTGATGTATTACAGCTCGAAGTATGAACATTACTTGCATCATTTCTCCCTTGCTGTGTGACCTTCGGATCAGATTGATCCTCTTCCTCTAGATCATTTGGGGTCCATACTAGCAGGTCGTCGATGGGGGAGTTAGACGGCCAGTTAGTAGCGGACTGATCTGAACCTGTAAACTCTCTGTACAGACAAGTAGATTCATCAAACACAACATGAGGTGTTACCTCCACAACTAGGGTTTTCTTATTAAAGACTCTATAAGCTTTGCTAACCTCTGAGTATCCTAAAAATACTCCTGGATCGGCCTTGCTATCAAAAGTCTTTAATTGAGATTTCCCATTGTAATGAATGTAACACAAGCACCCAAAAGCTTTAAAATACTTTAACCTGGGGAGCTTGTTGTTCCACAGCTCGTATGGAGTCTTTCCATGTCGGGTAGTGATGATCGACCTGTTTTGGGTATAGCAGGCTGTGTTAACGGCCTCTGCCCAAAACTTCTTTGGAAGGTTGGTTTCATCCAACATGGTACGAGCTGCTTCCTTCAGCGACCTGTTACGGCGTTCCACTACGCCATTCTGTTGAGGTGTACGAGCTGCTGAGGTTTGATGATGAATTCCACTCTTTGTGCAATATTCTTCGATCATAGCATTGATAAATTTGGTGCCTCGATCAGATCGAATGGAGATGATGGATTTCTCCTTTTGATTGCACAGTTTGCTCAGCAACGCAGGTAACTTCTCCAAAGTCTCCTTCTTTTTGTACATGAAAATAACCCACGTAAATCTAGAATAATCATCTATAATAACGAGAGCGTATTTTCTACCGTTTATACTCAAGGGAGTGACTGGACCAAAGAGGTCGAGATGGAGAAGCTCAAGAATTCTATTTGAAGCTTGAGCCGTCACACTTGGAAAGGATGATCTTGTTTGCTTTCTAGCTTGACAGGCTTTGCAAATATGATCACGATCGAAGACTTTATCTGGCAGGTCGTTCACCAGTTTGTTGCGTGCGAGCTTGTTGATGGCCTTGAAGTTCAAGTGACTCAACCTCTTGTGCCATAGCCAGCTTGTCTCGGAATCAGCCTTTGTGATCAGGCAGGTCTCTATCCAATCAGTCCATTGAACTATATAGAGTCTATCCTGCAAAATTCCGGTAAGAAGTATTTCTCCTTCCTCATTTTTCACGAGTCATTTGTTAGCAGTGAATTCTACTGGTTTACCACTCGAGCAGAATTGTGACACAGAGAATAAGTTATGATTAAGACCTTCAACATATGAGACATTAGAAATAGTTGTTTTACCAACTTTTAGATCGCCCTGGCCTCTCGTAAGTCCCTTAGAATTTCCTCCAAAGGTTACAAGTGGCCCGTCTCGTTCTTGATAATTTGATAGTAGCGTTTTGTCACACGTCATGTGCTTTGAGCATCCACTATCAATGATCCATACAGCTCCACGAGCTGCTTGGCTCCTTCTTTGAGCCTTCCCAACCTGCAATTAGTTAAACTTAGCAACCCATTTGAGATTGGGTGCTACATCGGTTGCGGGAACGGCCTTTGGGACCCAGATTTGTTTCGCCGGTCTGCTTCTATCCGAGGCTGAGGATGAGGCAGTGGCGGTCTTGGGCTTGGGAGCCTTGGATTTCTTTGAGCGAGGGCGATGAGGCTGATAATACTGCTCTTCATGAAGACCAGGTTGATACTGCCAGTCTTGAAAGCTCGACTGTTGAGGATAGTGGCAGTGACAACCTTGATGAGCAGGAAAGAAGAACTGAGGGTGATACGGCCTTTGATAGTACTGGCCTTGGTATCGCCCTGGATGAACAGCCTGCTTTTGATGGGAGGGGGCAGGTCGACGATGCAGGGCAGGTCGACTCTCTTTCTTTTGAGGAACAGGCTGTTCCTTCTTGTGTTGCTTTAAAAGGATGGCTTGGGGCTGTCGAACTGGATTCTTCAGCTTGATCATCTTATCTGGAAGAGCTTGATGAGCTTTCCGAACACTCTTTGATTTTGACTGCGCCTTCACGAATTTGATCTCGCAGTCTTTGTTCTTGCTTTCCTTGGATTTTCCATTAAATCCAATACCAGAGTGATCGCGCGGATTGCGTTGCATGGATTGGACTTCTTCCAATTTCTTTCCGCTTTTCTTCAACTGACTCAAAGTGAGTTGAAGTTTTTCTTCCTTTTTCACGAGGAGTTCGTGTCGAATAACCAAGTCAGCCAATTTTGATGTAAGGCTGTGAATTTCGGCATTTTTTATCTTGAGGGACTCGTCCTTCTCGAGCGTCCTGGTATCAAACTTGACCCGGAAAGTCAATTCTTCAACTTTTGACTTCAGGGTTTCGATCTCCCTTTCTTTTTCCTCATCATAGGGGGAAAATCTTTCTTCTAATGCTAGCTTGTATTTTTCATTTTTGTTCATCAGCTCAGCATTGTCTTCAACGACCTCTTTGAGTGTTTCCACGAGGTCGGCATAGTCATCGAGCTGTTTCTTGATTTCATCCCAAGACACAGCCTCGGATAGCTCTTCACCTTCTTCTGCACATTCATCGTCAGAGAAAGAAAGTGAAATGGGTTGAGGATCTACCTTTGAAGATCCTTCGTTTTGTTGGTGCTCAACAACGAAACATTCTTCATCATCACTTTCGTCGAAAGCGATGTATCCCTCGTCATCACTTGACGAGCTGTCTGAGAGATGAGCCTCCTTTGATTCTTCAGCAAGCATGGCAGCTCGTTGATCCTTGAGCTTCTTATCGCGCTTTGCACGGAGCTCATGTCTCTCGGCCTTGGTAAGATCCGGGCAATCAGTCTTGTAGTGACCCGGCCTGCCACAACCAAAACATCCACCATCGGGTGTGTTAGAAGAATTGAAGGTTGAGGGTTTACCTTCTCCCTTTTTGTCAGGGCGGTCGTGGTTGCGGTTCGAGAAGTTTCGCTTGTTGTCACGATAGAATTTCTTGTATTTGACAACCTTTCCTAGGAGCTTCTCATTTCTCCTAGCAGCTAGAGCATAGTCGAGAGTCATCTTCTCGAACTTTTTGACGATGGATTCGTCAATCGAACTTGGGGTAGCAGCAGAGGCTGAGTCGGCCTTGAAAGCTACCTCCTTGTCATTCTTTTCATCGGCCTTCTTGCTGGTGGAAGGCTGTGCTGATCCATGGATTCGGATCATCTCATATTCATTTCCGACAAGGATGTCGAAAAGATCTTCGGTGGTGAGGAAGTTGAAGTCCGAACGGGCTGGATGCATGGCTGCATATACGTGCAGGTAGGGCATGCATCACTTTTAGATTCTTCTCGCGCTGCGTATATTTGTGAGGATTGATTGCAGCGACCTCGAGAATTATTTCGGTGAAGCGAATCTTCATTGCTTCAATGGTTTCACTCGAAATCATCTTGAAGTCATCGAACTTGCTGCATGCCATGGACAACTTGTTCTCCTTCATCTCTTCCGAACCCAGGCTGATGGACCGGAGGGTGTCCCACATCTCTTTGGCAGTCTCAAGATTTTGGATCTTGGCAAGATAGACGCCCTTCACAGTGCTAGAGATGAGTCCCTTTGCATAATCATCGAGGCTGGCCTCCTTTCTTTCCTCGGTTGTGTAGTCGCGAGGATTTTTGAGGACTTTTTCGTATGTGGCCTCCCCGGGGGATGTTCCATCCACGATGATCTTCGCTGCATAAATGGGGGAGGGGCCATTTTCGATGATATCCCAAATAAGGACGTGATGTGCCTTGAGACACATCTTGATTCGGAAGCTCCAGTCTTCATAGCCTTGGATGGAAAAGTCTTCACAAACCCTGAGAAGAGAAGCCTCCATTGCAAAATAATATGATATGCGTGTATGAAAAGATTTTTCAAAAGGATCGGTTCAAAATGACCAAAAGTTTGATAAAAACTTTTAGTATGCAAAGCAGCGGTCAAAAGAACCACTGCTCTGATACCACTTGTTGGTCCCGGGAAAGAGTAATTGGTGTATGGGGGGGGGGGGGGGGGGGGGAATACACCAATAACCAACCGTTTTTGACTTTTATAAAATCAGGTCGATCAAAGGTCGATTGTCAAGGTCGATCCTTATCAGAGATAGGTTGATCTATCAAGCTCATTTGGGAACAAGCTTGATTTATCAAACTGTGCTTACGCGGAAGTTGGTGGAGGTTGATTTACTCTTTGAAAAATCCAAGGTCGATACAGAAATGCAGGTTGATGCTTGATATGCAGGTTGATGCTCGTCAGTTTGATAATAAAATGAAAGTGCGATAAATAAAGAGAGAGAGAGAGAGACACCGCAGTTTAGCGTGGTTCGGAGAAACCCTCCTACGTCCACGTCAGGTCGACTCGACCTGAGAATCCCTTTACCTTTGGATTCAACCTCTCTCTTATTTATACTGACAGAGTATCAGTTCTAAATACACTCTAACTTGAATATATCTAGACACGAGTTTTGGGTCGTGACCCTTACAACCTTTCGTACAAGACGTACAAACGACCTTTCACACACTACAGAGCTTGACTAACTCTACAATGGTGAAACACACACAAACTTTCTGACTTCGAACGAATCGGAGAAGAAGTTGTTGAATCAACGGCAAGCAGCAGTGAACGCTTCGTCGTTGTTGGCTTTTTATCGGAGTAGACAATCTCTCTTCGTCAAGTGTTTGGGAAACTAATGGGATTTCGAACACTTGAATGGATATGAACTTGAGAGAGATTTTGGCAAGAGTTTGGCGTTGATAGCTTGAGTTTCCCGTGCTTGAATCCGATAATGGCTGAAGTATATATAGCCACTTTTGAAAAACTAGCCGTTGGAGGCTAACTCACTTCTAGCCGTTGGGAAAGTTCGTCCTTGCTGGCACACCACGTGGCAAGGATCAGGTCGTGTTGCTCCATGGAGGCGGAGCATCGACCTTGATATAGAAATCCAGCTTTTGAAATCTTCTAAGTCAAAGCAGGCTGGAAGCTTAATTAGGAAGGTCGATAGACAGCTAGACATGCCAGCTCGATCCGAATGAGGCAGGTCGATAAACGACCTTTCTCTTACAGGGTGGATCGAACTTGCATTTGAACATTAGAGGACATCGACCTGCACTAACAGGTAGCAGGTCGATCTATCGGCCTTAAACCTAAACAAGTAAAATATGCCTAAGTGTGGTTTCGATAAACATCATCAAAATCAAACTGCAAGGGGTTCCCAACAATATAGAATCCGAATAGGGCACCTTAAGCGGTTTCTCATTTTCCGGATTACTCGTAAAATCTAGCCTTTTTATAGGAGCTAGAATGATGAAAAATTCATCATATACTGCTCCAAAAATTCGCTGGGATGCTTTGGAATAAAAAAATTTAGATTCCATTCCGGATCGTTTTTTACCGAAACTCTAAGGGGTACCACTAGGTCAAAATCTCATTTTTTCGGCCCGCCGGAGAGCGCCGGATTTTGCACCTCCAGGGGCCCATAGTTATAGGTCTTGGAATATAATTGCATACGGTGAAAGAATGAAATGGATCCGGACGATAACGAAGGAGATATGGGCCTTTTTGCCTACTGCCCTCCACGTTCGACTCAGATTCCATCGCGCCCTCATCGTTTAGGCAATATCTAACTCATTTTAGATCTGAATGAGCCGGTTTTTAAACCCCTAGAAAGCTCATTCGGAAGGCTACAATATGAACTTGCAACTTTTGGTATTTGACTGTGTTTACTAGATGAAAATAGAATCCAAATCACGCACCTTAAGCGGTTTCTCATTTTCCGGAGAAATCGTACAATCTAGCCTCTATATAGGAGCAAGAATGATGCAAAATTCATCATATACCGCTCCAAAACATCACTGGGATGCGTTGGAATAATACATTTTATATTCCATTCCGGAGCGTTTTTGACCGAAACTCTAAGGGGTACCACTAGGGCAAAATCTCATTTTTTCGGTCCGCCGGAGTTCGCCGAATTTTGCACCTCCGGGGGCCCTTTATTATAGCTATTTGAATATAATTGCATGCGGTGAAAGAATGAAATGGATCCGGACGATAACGAATGAGATATGGGCCTTTTTGCCTGCTGCCCTCCACGTTCGACCCGAATTCCATCGAGCCCACACCGTTTTGGCCATATCTAACTCGTTTTAGATCAGAATGACCCGGTTTTAAATCCCATAGAAAGCTCATTCAGATGGCTACAATATGGACTTGCAACTTTTTGTATTTGATTATGTTTATTGGGTGAAAACAGAATTCAAATTGGGCACCTTAAGCGGTTTCTCATTTTTCGGAGTAATCGTACAATGAAGCCTCTATATAGGAGCTAGAATGATGCAAAATTCATCATATACCTCTCTAAAACATCACTGGGATGCTTTGGAATAATTAAATTTAGATTCCATTCCGGATCGTTTTTGACCGAAACTCTAAGGGGTACCACTAGGGCAAAATCTCATTTTTTCGGCCCACCGGAGAGCGCCGGATTTTGCACCTCCGGGGCCCCATAGTTATAGCTCTTGGAATATAATTGCATGCGGTGAAAGAATGAATTGGATCTGGACGATAACGAATGAGATATGGGCCTTTTTGCCTGCTGCCCTCCACGTTCGACCCAGATTCCATCGCGCCCTCTCCGTTTAGGCAATATCTAACTTGTTTTAGATCCGAATGAGCCGGTTTTTAAACCCCTAGAAAGCTCATTCGGAAGGCTACAATATGGACTTGAAACTTTTTGTATTTGACTTTGTTTACTAGATGAAAATAGAATCCAAATCACGCACCTTACGCGGTTCTCATTTTCTGGAGTAATCGTACAATCTAGCCTCTATATAGGAGCTAGAATGAAGCAAAATTCATCATATAACGCTCCAAAACATCACTTGGATGCTTTGGAATAATAAAATTTAGATTCCATTCCGGAGCGTTTTAGATCCGAATGAGCCGGTTTTTAAACCCCTAGAAAGCTCATTCGGAAGGCTACAATATGGACTAGCAACTTTTTGTATTTGACTTTGTTTACTAAATGAAAATAGAATCCAAATCACGCACCTTCAGCGGTTTCTCATTTTCCGGAGTAATCGTACAATCTAGCCTCTATATAGGAGCTAGAATGATGCAAAATTTATCATATAACGCTCCAAAACATCACTGGGATGCTTTGGAATAATAAAATTTAGATTCCATTCCGGAGCGTTTTTGACCGAAACTCTAAGGGGTACCACTAGGGCAAAATCTCATTTTTTCGGCCCATCGGAGAGCGCCAGATTTTGCACCTCCGGGGGCCCTTAATTATATCTCTTGGAATATAATTGCATGCGGTGAAAGAATGAAATGGATCCGGAGATAACGAATGAGATATGGGTCTTTTTGCCTGCTGCCCTCCACGTTCGACCCAGATTCCATCGCGCCCTCACCGTTATGGCCATATCTAACTCGTTTTAGATCCGAATTGCCCGGTTTTAAAACCCCTAGAAAGCTCATTCGGATGGCTACAATATAGACTTGCAACTTTTTGTATTTGACTGTGTTTACTAGGTGAAAATAGAATCCGAATCGGGCACCTTAAGCGGTTTCTCATTTTCCAGTGTAATCGTAAGTTCTGGCCTTTATATAAGAGCTAGAATGATGAAAAATTCATCATATACCGCTCCAAAACATCACTAGGATGCTTTGGAATAATAATATTTGGATTCCATTCCGGAGCGTTTTTGACCGGAACTCTATGGGGTACCACTAGGGCAAAATCTCTTTTTTTCAGCCCACCGGAGAGCGCCGGATTTTGCACCTCCGGGGGCCCTTTATTATAGCACTTTGAATATAATTGCATGCGTTGAAAGAATGAAATGGATCCGGACGATAACGAATGAGATATGGGCCTTTTTGCCTGCTGCCCTCTTCCACGTTCGACCCAGATTCCATTGCACCGTCACCGTTTTGGCCATATCTAACTCGTTTTAGATCCAAATGACCCGGTATTAAAACCCCTAGAAAGCTTATTCGGATGGCTACAATATGGACTTGCAACTTTATGTATTTGACTGTGTTTACTGGGTGAAAATAGAATCGAAATCGGGAACCTTAAGCGGTTTCTCGTTTTCCGGAGTAATCGTACAATCTTGCCTCTATATAGGAGCTAGAATGATGAAAAATTCATCATATACCGTTCTAAAACATCACTGGGATGCTTTGGAATAATTAAATTTAGATTCCATTCCGGAGTGTTTTTTGACCGAAACTCTAAGGGGGTACCACTAGGGCAAAATCTCATTTTTTCGGCCCGCCGGAGAGCGCCGGATTTTGCACCTTCGGGGGCCCATAGTTATATCTCTTGGAATATAATTGCATGCGGTTAAAGAATGAAATGGATCCGGACGATATCGAATGAGATATGGGCCTTTTTGCCTGCTGCCCTCCACGTTTGTCCCAGATTCCATCGCGCCCTCACCGTTTTGGCCATATGTAACTCGTTTTAGATCTGAATGACCCGGTTTTAAGACCCCTAGAAAGCTCATTCGGATGGTTATAATATGGACTTGTAACTTTTTGTATTTGAATGTGTTTACTGGGTGAAAATAGAATCCGAATCGGGCACCTTAAGCGGTTTCTCATTTTCCGGAGTAATCGTACAATCTATCCTTTATATATGAGCTAGAATGATGAAAAATTCGTCATATACCACTCCAAAACATCACTGGGATGCTTTGGAATAATAAAATTAAGATTCTATTCTGGAGCATTTTTTACCAAAACTCTAAGGGGTACCACTAGGCCAAAATCTCATTTTTTCGGCCAGCCGGAGAGCGCCGGATTTTGCACCTCCGGGGGCCCTTTATTATAGCTCTTGTAATATAATTGCATGCGGTGAAAGAATGAAATGGATCCGGACAATAACAAATGAGATATGGGCCTTTTTGCCTGCTGCCCTCCACGTTCGATCCAGATTCCATCAAGCCCTCACCGTTTTGGCCATATCTAACTCGTTTTAGATCCGAATGACCCAGTTTAAAACCCATAGAAAGATCATTCGGATGGCTAAAATATGGACTTGAAACTTTTTGTATCTGACTATGTTTACTGGGTAAAAACAGAATTTGAATCGGGCACCTTAAGCTGTTTCTCATTTTCCGGAGTAATCGTACAATCTAGCCTCTATATAGGAGCTAGAATGAGGCAAAATTCATCATATACCACTCAAAAACGTCACTAGTATGCTTCGGAATAATAAAATTTAAGTACCATTCCAGAGCATTTTTGACCAAAACTCTAAGGGGTACCACTAGGGCAAAATCTCATTTTTTCGGTCCGCCGGAGAGCGCCGAATTTTGCACCTCCAGGGGCCCTTTATTATAGCTCTTTGAATATAATTGTATGCGGTGAAAGAATGAAATGGATCCGGACGATAACGAATGAGATATGGGCCTTTTTGCCTGCTGCCCTCCACGTTCGACCCAAATTCCATCGAGCCCACACCGTTTTGGCCATATCTAACTCGTTTTAGATCCGAATGACCCGGTTTTAAAACCCATAGAAAACTCATTCAGATGGCTACAATATGGACTTGCAACTTTTCGTATTTGATTATGTTTACTGGGTGAAAACAGAATTCGAATTGGGCACCTTAAGCGGTTTCTCATTTTCCGGAGTAATCGTACAATCTAGCCTCTATATAGGAGCTAGAATGATGCAAAATTCATCATATACCTCTCTAAAACATCACTAGGGTAAAATCTCATTTTTTCGGCCCGCCGGAGAGCGCCGGATTTTGCACCTCCGGGGGCCCATAGTTATAGGTCTTGGAATATAATTGCATGTAGTGAAAGAATGAAATGGATCCGGACGATAACGAATGAGATATGGGCCTTTTTGCCTGCTTCCCTCCACGTTAGACTCAGATTCCATCGCGCCCTCATTGTTTAGGCAATATCTAACTCGTTTTAGATCTGAATGAGCTGGTTTTTAAACCCCTAAAAAGCTCATTCGGAAGGCTACAATATGGACTTGCAACTTTTGGTATTTGACTGTGTTTACTAGATGAAAATAGAATCCAAATCACGCACCTTAAACGGTTTCTCAGAATGATGCAAAATTCATCATATACCACTCCAAAACATCACTGGGATGCGTTGGAATAATAAAATTTATATTCCATTCCGGAGCGTTTTTGACCGAAACTCTAAGGGGTACCACTAGGGCAAAGTCTCATTTTTTCGGTCCACCGGAGAGCGCCGAATTTTGCACCTCCGGGGGCCCTTTATTATAGCTCTTTGAATATAATTGCATGCGGTGAAAGAATGAAATGGATCCGGACGATAACGAATGAGATATGGGCCTTTTTGCCTTCTGCCATCCACGTTCGACCCAAATTCCATCGAGCCCACACCGTTTTGGCCATATCTAACTCGTTTTAGATCCGAATAACCCGGTTTTAAAATCCATAGAAAGCTCATTCAGATGGCTACAATATGGACTTGCAACTTTTTGTATTTGATTATGTTTATTGGTTGAAAACAGAATTCGAATTAGGCACCTTAAGCGGTTTATCATTTTCTGGAGTAATCGTACAATGAAGCCTCTATATAGGAGCTAGAATGATGCAAAATTCATCATATACCTCTCTAAAACATCACTGGAATGCTTTGGAATAATTAAATTTAGATTCCATTCCGGAGCGTTTTTGACCGAAACTCTAAGGGGTACCACTAGGGCAAAATCTCATTTTTTCAGCCCACCGGAGAGCGCCGGATTTTGCACCTCCGGGGCCCCATAGTTATAGCTCTTTGAATATAATTGCATGCGGTGAAAGAATGAAATGGATCCGGACGATAACGAATGATATATGGCCTTTTTGCCTGCTGCCCTCACGTTCGACCCAGATTCCATCGCGCCCTCACCGTTTAGGCAATATCTAACTCGTTTTAGATCCGAATGAGCCGGTTTTTAAACCCCTAGAAAGCTCATTCGGAAGGCTACAATATGGACTTTCAACTTTTTGTATTTGAATTTGTTTACTAGATGAAAATAGAATCCAAATCACGCACCTTAAGCGGTTTCTCATTTTCCGGAGTAATCGTACAATCTAGCCTCTATATAGGAGCTAGAATGATGCAAAATTCATCATATAACGCTCCAAAACATCACTGGGATGCTTTGGAATAATAAAATTTAGATTCTATTCCGGAGCGTTTTTGACCGAAACTCTAAGGGGTACCACTAGGGCAAAATCTCATTTTTTCGGCCCGCCGGAGAGTGCCGGATTTTGCACCTCTGGGGGTCCATAATTATATCTCTTGGAATATAATTGCATGCGGTGAAAGAATGAAATGGATCCGGATGATAACGAATGAGATATGGGCCTTTTTGCCTGCTGCCCTCCACGTTCGACCCAGATTCCATCGCGCCCTCACCGTTTTGGCCATATCTATCTCGTTTTAGATCCGAATGACCCGGTTTTAAAACCCCTAGAAAACTCATTCGGATGGCTACAATATGGACTTGCTACTTTTTGTATTTGACTGTGTTTACTAGGTGAAAATAGAATCCGAATCGGGCACCTTAAGCGGTTTCTCATTTTCCAGAGTAATCGTAAAATCTAGCCTTTATATAGGAGCTAGAATGATGAAAAATTCATCATATACCTCTCCAAAACATCACTAGGATGCTTTGGAATAATAATATTTGGATTCCATTCCGGAGCGTTTTTGACCGGAACTCTAAGGGGTACCACTAGGGCAAAATCTCATTTTTTCGGCCCACCGGAGAGCGCCGGATTTTGCACCTCCGGGGGCCCTTTATTATAGCTCTTTGAATATAATTGCAAGCGGTGAAAGAATGAAATGGATCCGGACGATAATGAATGAGATATGGGTCTTTTTGCTTGCTGCCCTCCTCCACGTTCGACCCAGATTCCATTGCACCCTCACCGTTTTGGCCATATCTAACTCGTTTTAGATCCGAATGACCCGGTATTATAACCCCTAGAAAGCTTATTCGGATGGCTACAATATGGACTTGCAACTTTATGTATTTGACTGTGTTTACTGGGTGAAAATAGAATCCAAATCGGGAACCTTAAGCGGTTTCTCATTTTCCGGAGTAATCGTACAATCTTGCCTCTATATAGGAGCTAGAATGATGCAAAATTCATCATATACCGTTCTAAAACATCACTCGGATGCTTTGGAATAATTAAATTTAGATTCCATTCCGGAGCTTTTTTTGACCGAAACTCTAAGGGGGTACCACTAGGGCAAAATCTCATTTTTTCGGCACGCCGGAGAGCGCCGGATTTTGCACCTTCGGGGGCCCATAGTTATATCTCTTGGAATATAATTGCATGCGGTGTAAGAATGAAATAGATCCGGACGATATCGAATGAGATATGGGCCATTTTGCCTGCTGCCCTCCACGTTCGTCCTAGATTCCATCGCGCCCTCACCGTTTTGGCCATATGTAACTCGTTTTAGATCTGAATGACCCGGTTTTAAGACCCCTAGAAAGCTCAT
>JANAFA010000098.1:0-85180 GCA_024222315.1 Thymus quinquecostatus
CTAAAAGTTGCAAGTCCATATTGTAGCCATTCAAATGAGCTTTCTAGGGGTTTTAAAACGGGGTCATTCGGATCTAAAACGAGTTAGATATGGCCAAAACGGTGAGGGCCCGATGGATTCTGGGTCGAACGTGGAGGGCAGCAGGCAAAAAGGCCTATATCTCATTCGTTATCGTCCGGATCCATTTTATTCTTTCACCGCAAGAAATTATATTCCAAGAGCTATAATTATGGTCCCCGAAGGTACAAAATCCCGCCGCTCTCCGGCGGACCGAAAAAATGAGTTTTTGCCCGAGTGGTACCCCTATGAGTTTCGGTCAAAAACGCTCCGGAAGGGAATCTAAATTTTATTATTCCAAAGCATCCCAGTGATGTTTTGGAGCGGTAAATGATGAATTTTGCATCATTTTAGCTCCTATATAGAGGCTAGATTGTACGATTACTCTTGAAAATGAGAAACCGCTTAAGGTGCCCGATTCGGAATCTATTTTCACCTATTAAACACAGTCCAAATACTAAAAGTTGCAAGTCCATATTGTAGCCATTCAAATGAGCTTTCTAGGGGTTTTAAAACCGGTCATTCGGATCTAAAACGAGTTAGATATGGCCAAAACGGTGAGGGCACGATGGAATCTGGGTCGAACGTGCGGGGCAGCAGGCAAAAAGGCCTATATCTCATTCGTTATCGTCCGGATCCATTTTATTCTTTCACCGCATGAAATTATATTCCAAGAGCTATAATTATGGGCCCCCGGAGGTACAAAATCCGCCGCTCTCCGGCGGACCGAAAAAATGAGTTTTTTCCCTAGGGGTACCCCTATGAGTTTCGGTCAAAAACGCTCCGAATGGATTCTAAATTTTATTATTCCAAAGCATCCCAGTGATGTTTTGGAGCGGTAAATGATGAATTTTGCATCATTTTAGCTCCTATATAGAGGCTAGATTGTACGATTACTTCGGAAAATAAGAAACCGCTTAAGGTGCCCGATTCAGAATCTATTTTCACCTATTAAACACAGTCAAATACTAAAAGTTGCAAGTCCATATTGTAGCCATTCAAATGAGCTTTCTAGGGGTTTTAAAACTGGGTCATTCGGATCTAAAACGAGTTAGATATGGCCAAAACGGTGAGGGCCCGATGGAATCTGGGTCGAACGTGGAGGGCAGCAGGCCAAAAAGGCCTATATCTCATTCGTTATCGTCCGGATCCATTTTATTCTTTCACCGCTTGAAATTATATTCCAAGAGCTATAATTATGGGCCCCCCCGGAGGTACAAAATCCGCCGCTCTCCGGCGGACCGAAAAAATGAGTTTTTGCCCTAGTGGTACCCCTATGAGTTTCGGTCAAAAACGCTCCGGAATGGAATCTAAATTTTATTATTCCCAACGCATCCCAGTGATGTTTTGGAGCGGTAAATGATGAATTTTGCATCATTTTAGCTCCTATATAGAGGCTAGATTGTACGATTACTCTTGAAAATGAGAAACCGCTTAAGGTGCCCGATTCGGAATCTATTTTCACCTATTAAACACAGTCAAATACTAAAAGTTGCAAGTCCATATTGTAGCCATTCAAATGAGCTTTCTAGGGGTTTTAAAACCGGGTCATTCGGATCTAAAACGAGTTAGGCCAAAAAGGTGAGGGCACGATGGAATCTGGGTCGAACGTGGAGGGCAGCAGGCAAAAAGGCCTATATCTCATTCGTTATCGTCCGGATCCATTTTATTCTTTCACCGCAAGAAATTATATTCCAAGAGCTATAATTATGGTCCCCCGGAGGTACAAAATCCGCTGCTCTCCGGCGGACCGAAAAAATGAGTTTTTGCCCTAGTGGTACCCCTATGAGTTTCGGTCAAAAACGCTCCGGAAGGGAATCTAAATTTTATTATTCCAAAGCATCCCAGTGTTTTGGAGCGGTAAATGATGAATTTTGCATCATTTTAGCTCCTATATAGAGGCTAGATTGTACGATTACTCTTGAAAATGAGAAACCGCTTAAGGTGCCCGATTCGGAATCTATTTTCACCTATTAAACACAGTTAAATACTAAAAGTTGCAAGTCCATATTGTAGCCATTCAAATGAGCTTTCTAGGGGTTTTAAAACCGGGTCATTCGGATCTAAAACGAGTTAGATATGGCCAAAACGGTGAGGGCACGATGGAATCTGGGTCGAACGTGGAGGGCAGCAGGCAAAAAGGCCTATATCTCATTCGTAATCGTCCGGATCCATTTTTTTCTTTCACCACATGAAATTATATTCCAAGAGCTATAATTATGGGCCCCCGGAGGTACAAAATCCGCCACTCTCCGGCGGACCGAAAAAATGAGTTTTTGCCCTAGGGGTACCCCTATGAGTTTCAGTCAAAAACGCTCCGGAATGGAATCTAAATTTTATTATTCCAAAGCATCCCAGTGATGTTTTGGAGCGGTAAATGATGAATTTTGCATCATTTTAGCTCCTATATAGAGGCTAGATTGTACGATTACTCTTGAAAATGAGAAACCGCTTAAGGTGCCCGATTCGGAATCTATTTTCACCTATTAAACACAGTCAAATACTAAAAGTTGCAAGTCCATATTGTAGCCATTCAAATGAGCTTTCTAGGGGTTTTAAAACCGGGTCATTCGGATCTAAACGAGTTAGGCCAAAACGGTGAGGGCACGATGGAATCTGGGTCGAACGTGGAGGGCAGCAGGCAAAAAGGCCTATATCTCATTCGTTATCGTCCGGATCCATTTTATTCTTTCACCGCAAGAAATTATATTCCAAGAGCTATAATCATGGTCCCCCGGAGGTACAAAATCCGCCGCTCTCCGGCGGACCGAAAAAATGAGTTTTTGCCCTAGTGGTACCTCTATGAGTTTCGGTCAAAAACGCCTCCGGAATGGAATCTAAATTTTATTATTCCAAAGCATCCCAGTGATGTTTTGGAGCGGTAAATGATGAATTTTGCATCATTTTAGCTCCTATATAGAGGCTAGATTGTACGATTACTCTTGAAAATGAGAACCGCTTAAGGTGCCCGATTCGGAATCTATTTTCACCTATTAAACACAGTCAAATACTAAAAGTTGCAAGTCCATATTGTAGCCATTCAAATGAGCTTTCTAGGGGTTAAAACCGGGTCATTCGGATCTAAAACGAGTTAGGCCAAAACGGTGAGGGCACGATGGAATCTGGGTCGAACGTGGAGGGCAGCAGGCAAAAAGGCCTATATCTCATTCGTTATCGTCCGGATCCATTTTATTCTTTCACCGCAAGAAATTATATTCCAAGAGCTATAATCATGGTCCCCCCGGAGGTACAAAATCCGCCGCTCTCCCGGCGGACCGAAAAAATGAGTTTTTGCCCTAGGGGTACCCCTATGAGTTTCGGTCAAAAACGCTCCGGAATGGAATCTAAATTTTTATTTCAAAGCATCCCAGTGATGTTTTGGAGCGGTAAATGATGAATTTTGCATCATTTTAGCTCCTATATAGAGGCTAGATTGTACGATTACTCTTGAAAATGAGAAACCGCTTAAGGTGCCCGATTCGGAATCTATTTTCACCTATTAAACACAGTCAAATACTAAAAGTTGCAAGTCCATATTGTAGCCATTCAAATGAGCTTTCTAGGGTTTTAAAACCGGGTCATTCGGATCTAAAACGAGTTAGGCCAAAACGGTGAGGGCACGATGGAATCTGGGTCGAACGTGGAGGGCAGCAGGCAAAAAGGCCTATATCTCATTCGTTATCGTCCGGATCCATTTTATTCTTTCACCGCAAGAAATTATATTCCAAGAGCTATAATCATGGTCCCCCGGAGGTACAAAATCCGCCGCTCTCCGGCGGACCGAAAAAATGAGTTTTTGCCCTAGTGGTACCCCTATGAGTTTCGGTCAAAAACGCTCCGGAAGGGAATCTAAATTTTATTATTCCAAAGCATCCCAGTGATGTTTTGGAGCGGTAAATGATGAATTTTGCATCATTTTAGCTCCTATATAGAGGCTAGATTGTACGATTACTCTTGAAAATGAGAAACCGCTTAAGGTGCCCGATTCGGAATCTATTTTCACCTATTAAACACAGTTAAATACTAAAAGTTGCAAGTCCATATTGTAGCCATTCAAATGAGCTTTCTAGGGGTTTTAAAACCGGGTCATTCGGATCTAAAACGAGTTAGATATGGCCAAAACGGTGAGGGCACGATGGAATCTGGGTCGAACGTGGAGGGCAGCAGGCAAAAAGGCCTATATCTCATTCGTAATCGTCCGGATCCATTTTTTTCTTTCACCACATGAAATTATATTCCAAGAGCTATAATTATGGGCCCCCGGAGGTACAAAATCCGCCACTCTCCCGGCGGACCGAAAAAATGAGTTTTTGCCCTAGGGGTACCCCTATGAGTTTCAGTCAAAAACGCTCCGGAATGGAATCTAAATTTTATTATTCCAAAGCATCCCAGTGATGTTTTGGAGCGGTAAATGATGAATTTTGCATCATTTTAGCTCCCTATATAGAGGCTAGATTGTACGATTACTCTTGAAAATGAGAAACCGCTTAGGTGCCCGATTCGGAATCTATTTTCACCTATTAAACACAGTCAAATACTAAAAGTTGCAAGTCCATATTGTAGCCATTCAAATGAGCTTTCTAGGGGTTTTAAAACCGGGTCATTCGGATCTAAAACGAGTTAGGCCAAAACGGTGAGGGCACGATGGAATCTGGGTCGAACGTGGAGGGCAGCAGGCAAAAAGGCCTATATCTCATTCGTTATCGTCCGATCCATTTTATTCTTTCACCGCAAGAAATTATATTCCAAGAGCTATAATCATGGTCCCCCGGAGGTACAAAATCCGCCGCTCTCCCGGCGGACCGAAAAAATGAGTTTTTGCCCTAGTGGTACCTCTATGAGTTTCGGTCAAAAACGCTCCGGAATGGAATCTAAATTTTATTATTCCAAAGCATCCCAGTGATGTTTTGGAGCGGTAAATGATGAATTTTGCATCATTTTAGCTCCTATATAGAGGCTAGATTGTACGATTACTCTTGAAAATGAGAAACCCGCTTAAGGTGCCCGATTCGGAATCTATTTTCACCTATTAAACACAGTCAAATACTAAAAGTTGCAAGTCCATATTGTAGCCATTCAAATGAGCTTTCTAGGGGTTAAAACCGGGTCATTCGGATCTAAAACGAGTTAGGCCAAAACGGTGAGGGCACGATGGAATCTGGGTCGAACGTGGAGGGCAGCAGGCAAAAAGGCCTATATCTCATTCGTTATCGTCCGGATCCATTTTATTCTTTCACCGCAAGAAATTATATTCCAAGAGCTATAATCATGGTCCCCCGGAGGTACAAAATCCGCCGCTCTCCGGCGGACCGAAAAAATGAGTTTTTGCCCTAGGGGTACCCCTATGAGTTTCGGTCAAAAACGCTCCGGAATGGAATCTAAATTTTTTTATTTCAAAGCATCCCAGTGATGTTTTGGAGCGGTAAATGATGAATTTTGCATCATTTTAGCTCCTATATAGAGGCTAGATTGTACGATTACTCTTGAAAATGAGAACCGCTTAAGGTGCCCGATTCGGAATCTATTTTCACCTATTAAACACAGTCAAATACTAAAAGTTGCAAGTCCATATTGTAGCCATTCAAATGAGCTTTCTAGGGGTTTTAAAACCGGGTCATTCGGATCTAAAACGAGTTAGGCCAAAACGGTGAGGGCACGATGGAATCTGGGTCGAACGTGGAGGGCAGCAGGCAAAAAGGCCTATATCTCATTCGTTATCGTCCGGATCCATTTTATTCTTTCACCGCAAGAAATTATATTCCAAGAGCTATAATCATGGTCCCCCGGAGGTACAAAATCCGCCGCTCTCCGGCGGACCGAAAAAATGAGTTTTTGCCCTAAGGGTACCCCTATGAGTTTCGGTCAAAAACGCTCGAATGGAATCTAAATTTTATTATTTCAAAGCATCCCAGTGATGTTTTGGAGCGTTAAATGATGAATTTTGCATCATTTTAGCTCCTATATAGAGGCTAGATTGTATGATTACTTCGGAAAATGAGAAACCGCTTAAGGTGCCCGATTCGGAATCTATTTTCACCTATTAAACACAGTCAAATACTAAAAGTTGCAAGTCCATATTGTAGCCATTCAAATGAGCTTTCTAGGGGTTTAAAACGGGGTCATTCGGATCTAAAACGAGTTAGATTGGCCAAAGCGGTGAGGGCCCGATGGAATCTAGGGTCGAACGTGGAGGGCAGCAGGCAAAAAGGCCTATATCTCATTCGTTATCGTCCGGATCCATTTTATTCTTTCACCGCAATAAATTATATTCCAAGAGCTATAATTATGGTCCCCCGGAGGTACAAAATCCGCCGCTCTCCGGCGGACCGAAAAAATGAGTTTTTGCCCTAGTGGTACCCCTATGAGTTTCGGTCAAAAACGCTCCGGAAGGGAATCTAAATTTTATTATTCCAAAGCATCCTAGTGATGTTTTGGAGCGGTAAATGATGAATTTTGCATCATTTTAGCTCCTATATAGAGGCTAGATTGTACGATTACTCTTGAAAATGAGAAACCGCTTAAGGTGCCCCGATTCGGAATCTATTTTCACCTATTAAACACAGTCAAATACTAAAAGTTGCAAGTCCATATTGTAGCCATTCAAATGAGCTTTCTAGGGGTTTTAAAACCGGGTCATTCGGATCTAAAACGAGTTAGGCCAAAAAGGTGAGGGCACGATGGAATCTGGGTCGAACGTGGAGGGGCAGCAGGCAAAAAGGCCTATATCTCATTCGTTATCGTCCGGATCCATTTTATTCTTTCACCACAAGAAATTATATTCCAAGAGCTATAATCATGGTCCCCCGGAGGTACAAAATCCGCCGCTCTCCGGCGGACCGAAAAAATGAGTTTTTGCCCTAGTGGTACCTCTATGAGTTTCGGTCAAAAACGCTCCGGAAGGGAATCTAAATTTTATTATTCCAAAGCATCCCAGTGATGTTTTGGAGCGGTAAATGATGAATTTTGCATCATTTTAGCTCCTATATAGAGGCTAGATTGTACGATTACTCTTGAAAATGAGAAACCGCTTAAGGTGCCCGATTCGGAATCTATTTTCACCTATTAAACACAGTCAAATACTAAAAGTTGCAAGTCCATATTGTAGCCATTCAAATGAGCTTTCTAGGGGTTTTAAAACCGCGGTCATTCGGATCTAAAACGAGTTAGGCCAAAACGGTGAGGGCACGATGGAATCTGGGTCGAACGTGGAGGGCCGCAGGCAAAAAGGCTATATCTCATTCGTTATCATCCGGATCCATTTTATTCTTTCACCGCAAGAAATTATATTCCAAGAGCTATAATTATGGTCCCCCGGAGGTACAAAATCCGCCGCTCTCCGGCGGACCGAAAAAATGAGTTTTTGCCCTAGTGGTACCCCTATGAGTTTCGGTCAAAAACGTTCCGGAATGGAATCTAAATTTTATTATTCCAAAGCATCCCAGTGATGTTTTGGAGCGGTAAATGATGAATTTTGCATCATTTTAGCTCCTATATAGAGGCTAGATTGTACGATTACTCTTGAAAATGAGAAACCGCTTAAGGTGCCCGATTCGGAATCTATTTTCACCTATTAAACACAGTTAAATACTAAAAGTTGCAAGTCCATATTGTAGCCATTCAAATGAGCTTTCTAGGGGTTTTAAAACCGGGTCATTCGGATCTAAAACGAGTTAGGCCAAAACGGTGAGGGCACGATGGAATCTGGGTCGAACGTGGAGGGCAGCAGGCAAAAAGGCCTATATCTCATTCGTAATCGTCCGGATCCATTTTATTCTTTCACCACATGAAATTAGATTCCAAGAGCTATAATTATGGGCCCCCGAAGGTACAAAATCCGCCGCTCTCCGGCGGACCGAAAAAATGAGTTTTTGCCCTAGGGGTACCCCTATGAGTTTCAGTCAAAAACGCTCCGGAATGGAATCTAAATTTTATTATTCCAAAGCATCCCAGTGATGTTTTGGAGCGGTAAATGATGAATTTTGCATCATTTTAGCTCCTATATAGAGGCTAGATTGTACGATTACTCTTGAAAATGAGAAACCGCTTAAGGTGCCCGATTCGGAATCTATTTTCACCTATTAAACACAGTCAAATACTAAAAGTTGCAAGTCCATATTGTAGCCATTCAAATGAGCTTTCTAGGGGTTTTAAAACCGGGTCATTCGGATCTAAAACGAGTTAGGCCAAAACGGTGAGGGCACGATGGAATCTGGGTCGAACGTGGAGGGCAGCAGGCAAAAAGGCCTATATCTCATTCGTTATAGTCCGGATCCATTTTATTCTTTCACCGCAAGAAATTATATTCCAAGAGCTATAATCATGGTCCCCCGGAGGTACAAAATCCGCCGCTCTCCGGCGGACCGAAAAAATGAGTTTTTGCCCTAGTGGTACCCCTATGAGTTTCGGTCAAAAACGCTCCGGAAGGGAATCTAAATTTTATTATTCCAAAGCATCCCAGTGATGTTTTGGAGCGGTAAATGATGAATTTTGCATCATTTTAGCTCCTATATAGAGGCTAGATTGTACGATTACTCTTGAAAATGAGAAACCGCTTAAGGTGCCCGATTCGGAATCTATTTTCACCTATTAAACACAGTCAAATACTAAAAGTTGCAAGTCCATATTGTAGCCATTCAAATGAGCTTTCTTGGGGTTTTAAAACCGGGTCATTCGGATCTAAAACGAGTTAGATATGGCCAAAAAGGTGAGGGCACGATGGAATCTGGGTCGAACGTGGAGGGCAGCAGGCAAAAAGGACTATATCTCATTCGTAATCGTCCGGATCCATTTTATTCTTTCACATCATGAAATTATATTCCAAGAGCTATAATTATGGGCCCCCAGAGGTACAAAATCCGCCGCTCTCCGGCGGACCGAAAAAATGAGTTTTTGCCCTAGTGGTACCCCTATGAGTTTCGGTCAAAAACGCTCCGGAATGGAATCTAAATTTTATTATTCCAAAGCATCCCAGTGATGTTTTGGAGCGGTAAATGATGAATTTTGCATCATTTTAGCTCCTATATAGAGGCTAGATTGTACGATTACTCTTGAAAATGAGAAACCGCTTAAGGTGCCCGATTCGGAATCTATTTTCACCTATTAAACACAGTCAAATACAAAAAGTTGCAAGTCCATATTGTAGCCATTCAAATGAGCTTTCTAGGGGTTTTAAAACCGGGTCATTCGGATCTAAAACGAGTTAGATATGGCCAAAACGGTGAGGGCACGATGGAATCTGGGTCGAACGTGGAGGGCAGCAGGCAAAAAGGCCTATATCTCATTCGTAATCGTCCGGATCCATTTTATTCTTTCACCACATGAAATTATATTCCAAGAGCTATAATTACGGGCCCCCGGAGGTACAAAATCCGCCGCTCTCCGGCGGACCGAAAAAATGAGTTTTTGCCCTAGGGGTACCCCTATGAGTTTCAGTCAAAAACGCTCCGGAATGGAATCTAAATTTTATTATTCCAAAGCATCCCAGTGATGTTTTGGAGCGGTAAATGATGAATTTTGCATCATTTTAGCTCCTATATAGAGGCTAGATTGTACGATTACTCTTGAAAATGAGAAACCGCTTAAGGTGCCCGATTCGGAATCTATTTTCACCTATTAAACATAGTCAAATACTAAAAGTTGCAAGTCCATATTGTAGCCATTCAAATGAGCTTTCTAGGGGTTTTAAAACCGGGACATTCGGATCTAAAACGAGTTAGGCCAAAACGGTGAGGGCACGATGGAATCTGGGTCGAACGTGGAGGGCAGCAGGCAAAAAGGCCTATATCTCATTCGTTATAGTCCGGATCCATTTTATTCTTTCGCCGCAAGAAATTATATTCCAAGAGCTATAATCATGGTCCCCCGGAGGTACAAAATCCGCCGCTCTCCGGCGGACCGAAAAAATGAGTTTTTGCCCTAGTGGTACCCCTATGAGTTTCGGTCAAAAACGCTCCGGAATGGAATCTAAATTTTATTATTCCAAAGCATCCCAGTGATGTTTTGGAGCGGTAAATGATGAATTTTGCATCATTTTAGCTCCTATATAGAGGCTAGATTGTACGATTACTCTTGAAAATGAGAAACCGCTTAAGGTGCCCGATTCGGAATCTATTTTCACCTATTAAACACAGTCAAATACTAAAAGTTGCAAGTCCATATTGTAGCCATTCAAATGAGCTTTCTTGGGGTTTTAAAACCGGGTCATTCGGATCTAAAACGAGTTAGATATGGCCAAAAAGGTGAGGGCACGATGGAATCTGGGTCGAACGTGGAGGGCAGCAGGCAAAAAGGACTATATCTCATTCGTAATCGTCCGGATCCATTTTATTCTTTCACATCATGAAATTATATTCCAAGAGCTATAATTATGGGCCCCCAGAGGTACAAAATCCGCCGCTCTCCGGCGGACCGAAAAAATGAGTTTTTGCCCTAGTGGTACCCCTATGAGTTTCGGTCAAAAACGCTCCGGAATGGAATCTAAATTTTATTATTCCAAAGCATCCCAGTGATGTTTTGGAGCGGTAAATGATGAATTTTGCATCATTTTAGCTCCTATATTGAGGCTAGATTGTACGTTACTCTTGAAAATGAGAAACCGCTTAAGGTGCCCGATTCGGAATCTATTTTCACCTATTAAACACAGTCAAATACAAAAAGTTGCAAGTCCATATTGTAGCCATTCAAATGAGCTTTCTAGGGGTTTTAAAACCGGGTCATTCGGATCTAAAACGAGTTAGATATGGCCAAAACGGTGAGGGCACGATGGAATCTGGGTCGAACGTGGAGGGCAGCAGGCAAAAAGGCCTATATCTCATTCGTAATCGTCCGGATCCATTTTATTCTTTCACCACATGAAATTATATTCCAAGAGCTATAATTATGGGCCCCCGGAGGTACAAAATCCGCCGCTCTCCGGCGGACCGAAAAAATGAGTTTTTGCCCTAGGGGTACCCCTATGAGTTTCAGTCAAAAACGCTCCGGAATGGAATCTAAATTTTATTATTCCAAAGCATCCCAGTGATGTTTTGGAGCGGTAAATGATGAATTTTACATCATTTTAGCTCCTATATAGTGGCTAGATTGTACGATTACTCTTGAAAATGAGAAACCGCTTAAGGTGCCCGATTCGGAATCTATTTTCACCTATTAAACATAGTCAAATACTAAAAGTTGCAAGTCCATATTGTAGCCATTCAAATGAGCTTTCTAGGGGTTTTAAAACCGGGTCATTCGGATCTAAAACGAGTTAGGCCAAAACGGTGAGGGCACGATGGAATCTGGGTCGAACGTGGAGGGCAGCAGGCAAAAAGGCCTATATCTCATTCGTTATAGTCCGGATCCATTTTATTCTTTCACCGCAAGAAATTATATTCCAAGAGCTATAATCATGGTCCCCCGGAGGTACAAAATCCGCCGCTCTCCGGCGGACCGAAAAAATGAGTTTTTGCCCTAGTGGTACCCCTATGAGTTTCGGTCAAAAACGCTCCGGAAGGGAATCTAAATTTTATTATTCCAAAGCATCCCAGTGATGTTTTGGAGCGGTAAATGATGAATTTTGCATCATTTTAGCTCCTATATAGAGGCTAGATTGTACGATTACTCTTGAAAATGAGAAACCGCTTAAGGTGCCCGATTCGGAATCTATTTTCACCTATTAAACACAGTCAAATACTAAAAGTTGCAAGTCCATATTGTAGCCATTCAAATGAGCTTTCTTGGGGTTTTAAAACCGGGTCATTCGGATCTAAAACGAGTTAGATATGGCCAAAAAGGTGAGGGCACGATGGAATCTGGGTCGAACGTGGAGGGCAGCAGGCAAAAAGGACTATATCTCATTCGTAATCGTCCGGATCCATTTTATTCTTTCACATCATGAAATTATATTCCAAGAGCTATAATTATGGGCCCCCAGAGGTACAAAATCCGCCGCTCTCCGGCGGACCGAAAAAATGAGTTTTTGCCCTAGTGGTACCCCTATGAGTTTCGGTCAAAAACGCTCCGGAATGGAATCTAAATTTTATTATTCCAAAGCATCCCAGTGATGTTTTGGAGCGGTAAATGATGAATTTTGCATCATTTTAGCTCCTATATAGAGGCTAGATTGTACGATTACTCTTGAAAATGAGAAACCGCTTAAGGTGCCCGATTCGGAATCTATTTTCACCTATTAAACACAGTCAAATACAAAAAGTTGCAAGTCCATATTGTAGCCATTCAAATGAGCTTTCTAGGGGTTTTAAAACCGGGTCATTCGGATCTAAAACGAGTTAGATATGGCCAAAACGGTGAGGGCACGATGGAATCTGGGTCGAACGTGGAGGGCAGCAGGCAAAAAGGCCTATATCTCATTCGTAATCGTCCGGATCCATTTTATTCTTTCACCACATGAAATTATATTCCAAGAGCTATAATTACGGGCCCCCGGAGGTACAAAATCCGCCGCTCTCCGGCGGACCGAAAAAATGAGTTTTTGCCCTAGGGGTACCCCTATGAGTTTCAGTCAAAAACGCTCCGGAATGGAATCTAAATTTTATTATTCCAAAGCATCCCAGTGATGTTTTGGAGCGGTAAATGATGAATTTTGCATCATTTTAGCTCCTATATAGAGGCTAGATTGTACGATTACTCTTGAAAATGAGAAACCGCTTAAGGTGCCCGATTCGGAATCTATTTTCACCTATTAAACATAGTCAAATACTAAAAGTTGCAAGTCCATATTGTAGCCATTCAAATGAGCTTTCTAGGGGTTTTAAAACCGGGACATTCGGATCTAAAACGAGTTAGGCCAAAACGGTGAGGGCACGATGGAATCTGGGTCGAACGTGGAGGGCAGCAGGCAAAAAGGCCTATATCTCATTCGTTATAGTCCGGATCCATTTTATTCTTTCGCCGCAAGAAATTATATTCCAAGAGCTATAATCATGGTCCCCCGGAGGTACAAAATCCGCCGCTCTCCGGCGGACCGAAAAAATGAGTTTTTGCCCTAGTGGTACCCCTATGAGTTTCGGTCAAAAACGCTCCGGAATGGAATCTAAATTTTATTATTCCAAAGCATCCCAGTGATGTTTTGGAGCGGTAAATGATGAATTTTGCATCATTTTAGCTCCTATATAGAGGCTAGATTGTACGATTACTCTTGAAAATGAGAAACCGCTTAAGGTGCCCGATTCGGAATCTATTTTCACCTATTAAACACAGTCAAATACTAAAAGTTGCAAGTCCATATTGTAGCCATTCAAATGAGCTTTCTTGGGGTTTTAAAACCGGGTCATTCGGATCTAAAACGAGTTAGATATGGCCAAAAAGGTGAGGGCACGATGGAATCTGGGTCGAACGTGGAGGGCAGCAGGCAAAAAGGACTATATCTCATTCGTAATCGTCCGGATCCATTTTATTCTTTCACATCATGAAATTATATTCCAAGAGCTATAATTATGGGCCCCCAGAGGTACAAAATCCGCCGCTCTCCGGCGGACCGAAAAAATGAGTTTTTGCCCTAGTGGTACCCCTATGAGTTTCGGTCAAAAACGCTCCGGAATGGAATCTAAATTTTATTATTCCAAAGCATCCCAGTGATGTTTTGGAGCGGTAAATGATGAATTTTGCATCATTTTAGCTCCTATATTGAGGCTAGATTGTACGTTACTCTTGAAAATGAGAAACCGCTTAAGGTGCCCGATTCGGAATCTATTTTCACCTATTAAACACAGTCAAATACAAAAAGTTGCAAGTCCATATTGTAGCCATTCAAATGAGCTTTCTAGGGGTTTTAAAACCGGGTCATTCGGATCTAAAACGAGTTAGATATGGCCAAAACGGTGAGGGCACGATGGAATCTGGGTCGAACGTGGAGGGCAGCAGGCAAAAAGGCCTATATCTCATTCGTAATCGTCCGGATCCATTTTATTCTTTCACCACATGAAATTATATTCCAAGAGCTATAATTATGGGCCCCCGGAGGTACAAAATCCGCCGCTCTCCGGCGGACCGAAAAAATGAGTTTTTGCCCTAGGGGTACCCCTATGAGTTTCAGTCAAAAACGCTCCGGAATGGAATCTAAATTTTATTATTCCAAAGCATCCCAGTGATGTTTTGGAGCGGTAAATGATGAATTTTACATCATTTTAGCTCCTATATAGAGGCTAGATTGTACGATTACTCTTGAAAATGAGAAACCGCTTAAGGTGCCCGATTCGGAATCTATTTTCACCTATTAAACATAGTCAAATACTAAAAGTTGCAAGTCCATATTGTAGCCATTCAAATGAGCTTTCTAGGGGTTTTAAAACCGGGTCATTCGGATCTAAAACGAGTTAGGCCAAAACGGTGAGGGCACGATGGAATCTGGGTCGAACGTGGAGGGCAGCAGGCAAAAAGGCCTATATCTCATTCGTTATAGTCCGGATCCATTTTATTCTTTCACCGCAAGAAATTATATTCCAAGAGCTATAATCATGGTCCCCCGGAGGTACAAAATCCGCCGCTCTCCGGCGGACCGAAAAAATGAGTTTTTGCCCTAGTGGTACCCCTATGAGTTTCGGTCAAAAACGCTCCGGAAGGGAATCTAAATTTTATTATTCCAAAGCATCCCAGTGATGTTTTGGAGCGGTAAATGATGAATTTTGCATCATTTTAGCTCCTATATAGAGGCTAGATTGTACGATTACTCTTGAAAATGAGAAACCGCTTAAGGTGCCCGATTCGGAATCTATTTTCACCTATTAAACACAGTCAAATACTAAAAGTTGCAAGTCCATATTGTAGCCATTCAAATGAGCTTTCTTGGGGTTTTAAAACCGGGTCATTCGGATCTAAAACGAGTTAGATATGGCCAAAAAGGTGAGGGCACGATGGAATCTGGGTCGAACGTGGAGGGCAGCAGGCAAAAAGGACTATATCTCATTCGTAATCGTCCGGATCCATTTTATTCTTTCACATCATGAAATTATATTCCAAGAGCTATAATTATGGGCCCCCAGAGGTACAAAATCCGCCGCTCTCCGGCGGACCGAAAAAATGAGTTTTTGCCCTAGTGGTACCCCTATGAGTTTCGGTCAAAAACGCTCCGGAATGGAATCTAAATTTTATTATTCCAAAGCATCCCAGTGATGTTTTGGAGCGGTAAATGATGAATTTTGCATCATTTTAGCTCCTATATAGAGGCTAGATTGTACGATTACTCTTGAAAATGAGAAACCGCTTAAGGTGCCCGATTCGGAATCTATTTTCACCTATTAAACACAGTCAAATACAAAAAGTTGCAAGTCCATATTGTAGCCATTCAAATGAGCTTTCTAGGGGTTTTAAAACCGGGTCATTCGGATCTAAAACGAGTTAGATATGGCCAAAACGGTGAGGGCACGATGGAATCTGGGTCGAACGTGGAGGGCAGCAGGCAAAAAGGCCTATATCTCATTCGTAATCGTCCGGATCCATTTTATTCTTTCACCACATGAAATTATATTCCAAGAGCTATAATTACGGGCCCCCGGAGGTACAAAATCCGCCGCTCTCCGGCGGACCGAAAAAATGAGTTTTTGCCCTAGGGGTACCCCTATGAGTTTCAGTCAAAAACGCTCCGGAATGGAATCTAAATTTTATTATTCCAAAGCATCCCAGTGATGTTTTGGAGCGGTAAATGATGAATTTTGCATCATTTTAGCTCCTATATAGAGGCTAGATTGTACGATTACTCTTGAAAATGAGAAACCGCTTAAGGTGCCCGATTCGGAATCTATTTTCACCTATTAAACATAGTCAAATACTAAAAGTTGCAAGTCCATATTGTAGCCATTCAAATGAGCTTTCTAGGGGTTTTAAAACCGGGTCATTCGGATCTAAAACGAGTTAGGCCAAAACGGTGAGGGCACGATGGAATCTGGGTCGAACGTGGAGGGCAGCAGGCAAAAAGGCCTATATCTCATTCGTTATAGTCCGGATCCATTTTATTCTTTCGCCGCAAGAAATTATATTCCAAGAGCTATAATCATGGTCCCCCGGAGGTACAAAATCCGCCGCTCTCCGGCGGACCGAAAAAATGAGTTTTTGCCCTAGTGGTACCCCTATGAGTTTCGGTCAAAAACGCTCCGGAATGGAATCTAAATTTTATTATTCCAAAGCATCCCAGTGATGTTTTGGAGCGGTAAATGATGAATTTTGCATCATTTTAGCTCCTATATAGAGGCTAGATTGTACGATTACTCTTGAAAATGAGAAACCGCTTAAGGTGCCCGATTCGGAATCTATTTTCACCTATTAAACACAGTCAAATACTAAAAGTTGCAAGTCCATATTGTAGCCATTCAAATGAGCTTTCTTGGGGTTTTAAAACCGGGTCATTCGGATCTAAAACGAGTTAGATATGGCCAAAAAGGTGAGGGCACGATGGAATCTGGGTCGAACGTGGAGGGCAGCAGGCAAAAAGGACTATATCTCATTCGTAATCGTCCGGATCCATTTTATTCTTTCACATCATGAAATTATATTCCAAGAGCTATAATTATGGGCCCCCAGAGGTACAAAATCCGCCGCTCTCCGGCGGACCGAAAAAATGAGTTTTTGCCCTAGTGGTACCCCTATGAGTTTCGGTCAAAAACGCTCCGGAATGGAATCTAAATTTTATTATTCCAAAGCATCCCAGTGATGTTTTGGAGCGGTAAATGATGAATTTTGCATCATTTTAGCTCCTATATTGAGGCTAGATTGTACGTTACTCTTGAAAATGAGAAACCGCTTAAGGTGCCCGATTCGGAATCTATTTTCACCTATTAAACACAGTCAAATACAAAAAGTTGCAAGTCCATATTGTAGCCATTCAAATGAGCTTTCTAGGGGTTTTAAAACCGGGTCATTCGGATCTAAAACGAGTTAGATATGGCCAAAACGGTGAGGGCACGATGGAATCTGGGTCGAACGTGGAGGGCAGCAGGCAAAAAGGCCTATATCTCATTCGTAATCGTCCGGATCCATTTTATTCTTTCACCACATGAAATTATATTCCAAGAGCTATAATTATGGGCCCCCGGAGGTACAAAATCCGCCGCTCTCCGGCGGACCGAAAAAATGAGTTTTTGCCCTAGGGGTACCCCTATGAGTTTCAGTCAAAAACGCTCCGGAATGGAATCTAAATTTTATTATTCCAAATCATCCCAGTGATGTTTTGGAGCGGTAAATGATGAATTTTGCATCATTTTAGCTCCTATATAGAGGCTAGATTGTACGATTACTCTTGAAAATGAGAAACCGCTTAAGGTGCCCGATTCGGAATCTATTTTCACCTATTAAACATAGTCAAATACTAAAAGTTGCAAGTCCATATTGTAGCCATTCAAATGAGCTTTCTAGGGGTTTTAAAACCGGGTCATTCGGATCTAAAACGAGTTAGGCCAAAACGGTGAGGGCACGATGGAATCTGGGTCGAACGTGGAGGGCAGCAGGCAAAAAGGCCTATATCTCATTCGTTATAGTCCGGATCCATTTTATTCTTTCGCCGCAAGAAATTATATTCCAAGAGCTATAATCATGGTCCCCCGGAGGTACAAAATCCGCCGCTCTCCGGCGGACCGAAAAAATGAGTTTTTGCCCTAGTGGTACCCCTATGAGTTTCGGTCAAAAACGCTCCGGAAGGGAATCTAAATTTTATTATTCCAAAGCATCCCAGTGATGTTTTGGAGCGGTAAATGATGAATTTTGCATCATTTTAGCTCCTATATAGAGGCTAGATTGTACGATTACTCTTGAAAATGAGAAACCGCTTAAGGTGCCTGATTCGGAATCTATTTTCACCTATTAAACACAGTCAAATACTAAAAGTTGCAAGTCCATATTGTAGCCATTCAAATGAGCTTTCTTGGGGTTTTAAAACCGGGTCATTCGGATCTAAAACGAGTTAGATATGGCCAAAAAGGTGAGGGCACGATGGAATCTGGGGTCGAACGTGGAGGGCAGCAGGCAAAAAGGACTATATCTCATTCGTAATCGTCCGGATCCATTTTATTCTTTCACATCATGAAATTATATTCCAAGAGCTATAATTATGGGCCCCCAGAGGTACAAAATCCGCCGCTCTCCGGCGGACCGAAAAAATGAGTTTTTGCCCTAGTGGTACCCCTATGAGTTTCGGTCAAAAACGCTCCGGAATGGAATCTAAATTTTATTATTCCAAAGCATCCCAGTGATGTTTTGGAGCGGTAAATGATGAATTTGCATCATTTTAGCTCCTATATAGAGGCTAGATTGTACGATTACTCTTGAAAATGAGAAACCGCTTAAGGTGCCCGATTCGGAATCTATTTTCACCTATTAAACACAGTCAAATACAAAAAGTTGCAAGTCCATATTGTAGCCATTCAAATGAGCTTTCTAGGGGTTTTAAAC
This sequence comes from Thymus quinquecostatus, assembly GCA_024222315.1. NCBI lineage: Eukaryota > Viridiplantae > Streptophyta > Magnoliopsida > Lamiales > Lamiaceae > Thymus > Thymus quinquecostatus. The sequence goes on from JANAFA010000098.1 coordinate 18,433, forward strand.
CGGGTCATTCGGATCTAAAACGAGTTAGATATGGCCAAAACGGTGAGGGCACGATGGAATCTGGGTCGAACGTGGAGGGCAGCAGGCAAAAAGGACTATATCTCATTCGTAATCGTCCGGATCCATTTTATTCTTTCACATCATGAAATTATATTCCAAGAGCTATAATTATGGGCCCCCAGAGGTACAAAATCCGCCGCTCTCCGGCGGACCGAAAAAAATGAGTTTTTGCCCTAGTGGTACCCCTATGAGTTTCGGTCAAAAACGCTCCGGAATGGAATCTAAATTTTATTATTCCAAAGCATCCCAGTGATGTTTTGGAGCGGTAAATGATGAATTTTGCATCATTTTAGCTCCTATATAGAGGCTAGATTGTACGATTACTCTTGAAAATGAGAAACCGCTTAAGGTGCCCGATTCGGAATCTATTTTCACCTATTAAACACAGTCAAATACAAAAAGTTGCAAGTCCATATTGTAGCCATTCAAATGAGCTTTCTAGGGGTTTTAAAACCGGGTCATTCGGATCTAAAACGAGTTAGATATGGCCAAAACGGTGAGGGCACGATGGAATCTGGGTCGAACGTGGGAGGGCAGCAGGCAAAAAGGCCTATATCTCATTCGTTATCGTCCGGATCCATTTTATTCTTTCACCGCAAGAAATTATATTCCAAGAGCTATAATCATGGTCCCCCGGAGGTACAAAATCCGCCGCTCTCCGGCGGACCGAAAAAATGAGTTTTTGCCCTAGTGGTACCCCTATGAGTTTCGGTCAAAAACGCTCCGGAAGGGAATCTAAATTTTATTATTTCAAAGCATCCCAGTGATGTTTTGGAGCGGTAAATGATGAATTTTGCATCATTTTAGCTCCTATATAGAGGCTAGATTGTACGATTACTCTTGAAAATAAGAAACCGCTTAAGGTGCCCGATTCGGAATCTATTTTCACCTATTAAACAGAGTCAAATACTAAAAGTTGCAAGTCCATATTGTAGCCATTCAAATGAGCTTTCTAGGGGTTTTAAAACCGGGTCATTCGGATCTAAAACGAGTTAGATATGGCCAAAACGGTGAGGGCACGATGGAATCTGGGTCGAACGTGGAGGGCAGCAGGCAAAAAGACCTATATCTCATTCGTTATCGTCCGGATCCATTTTATTCTTTCACCGCAAGAAATTATATTCCAAGAGCTATAATCATGGTCCCCCGGAGGTACAAAATCCGCCGCTCTCCAGCGGACCGAAAAAATGAGTTTTTGCCCTAGTGGTACCCCTATGAGTTTCGGTCAAAAACGCTCCGGAAGGGAATCTAAATTTTATTATTCCAAAGCATCCCAGTGATGTTTTGGAGCGGTAAATGATGAATTTTGCATCATTTTAGGCTCCTATATAGAGGCTAGATTGTACGATTACTCTTGAAAATGAGAAACCGCTTAAGGTGCCCGATTCGGAATCTATTTTCACCTATTAAACACAGTCAAATACTAAAAGTTGCAAGTCCATATTGTAGCCATTCAAATGAGCTTTCTAGGGGTTTTAAAACCGGGTCATTCGGATCTAAAACGAGTTAGATATGGCCAAAAAGGTGAGGGCACGATGGAATCTGGGTCGAACGTGGAGGGCAGCAGGCAAAAAGGACTATATCTCATTCGTAATCGTCCGGATCCATTTTATTCTTTCACATCATGAAATTATATTCCAAGAGCTATAATTATGGGCCCCCGGAGGTACAAAATCAGCCGCTCTCCGGCGGACCGAAAAAATGAGTTTTTGCCCTAGTGGTACCCCTATGAGTTTCGGTCAAAAACGCTCCGGAATGGAATCTAAATTTTATTATTCCAAAGCATCCCAGTGATGTTTTGGAGCGGTAAATGATGAATTTTGCATCATTTTAGCTCCTATATAGAGGCTAGATTGTACGATTACTCTTGAAAATGAGAAACCGCTTAAGGTGCCCGATTCGGAATCTATTTTCACCTATTAAACACAGTCAAATACAAAAAGTTGCAAGTCCATATTGTAGCCATTCAAATGAGCTTTCTAGGGGTTTTAAAACCGGGTCATTCGGATCTAAAACGAGTTAGATATGGCCAAAACGGTGAGGGCACGATGGAATCTGGGTCGAACGTGGAGGGCAGCAGGCAAAAAGGCCTATATCTCATTCGTTATCGTCCGGATCCATTTTATTCTTTCACCGCAAGAAATTATATTCCAAGAGCTATAATCATGGTCCCCCGGAGGTACAAAATCCGCCGCTCTCCGGCGGACCGAAAAAATGAGTTTTTGCCCTAGTGGTACCCCTATGAGTTTCGGTCAAAAACGCTCCGGAAGGGAATCTAAATTTTATTATTTCAAAGCATCCCAGTGATGTTTTGGAGCGGTAAATGATGAATTTTGCATCATTTTAGCTCCTATATAGAGGCTAGATTGTACGATTACTCTTGAAAATAAGAAACCGCTTAAGGTGCCCGATTCGGAATCTATTTTCACCTATTAAACACAGTCAAATACTAAAAGTTGCAAGTCCATATTGTAGCCATTCAAATGAGCTTTCTAGGGGTTTTAAAACCGGGTCATTCGGATCTAAAACGAGTTAGATATGGCCAAAACGGTGAGGGCACGATGGAATCTGGGTCGAACGTGGAGGGCAGCAGGCAAAAAGACCTATATCTCATTCGTTATCGTCCGGATCCATTTTATTCTTTCACCGCAAGAAATTATATTCCAAGAGCTATAATCATGGTCCCCCGGAGGTACAAAATCCGCCGCTCTCCAGCGGACCGAAAAAATGAGTTTTTGCCCTAGGGGTACCCCTATGAGTTTCGGTCAAAAACGCTCCGGAATGGAATCTAAATTTTATTTTTCCAAAGCATCCCAGTGATGTTTTGGAGCGGTAAATGATGAATTTTGCATCATTTTAGCTCCTATATAGAGGCTAGATTGTACGATTACTTCGGAAAATGAGAAACTGCTTAAGGTGCCCGATTCGGAATCTATTTTCACCTATTAAACACAGTCAAATACTAAAAGTTGCAAGTCCATATTGTAGCCATTCAAATGAGCTTTCTAGGGGTTTTAAAACGGGGTCATTCGGATCTAAAACGAGTCAGATATGGCCAAAACGGTGAGGGCCCGATGGAATCTGGGTCGAACGTGGAGGGCAGCAGGCAAAAAGGCCTATATCTCATTCGTTATCGTCCGGATCCATTTTATTCTTTCACCGCATGAAATTATATTCCAAGAGCTATAATTATGGTCCCCCGGAGGTACAAAATCCGCCGCTCTCCCGGCGGACCGAAAAAATGAGTTTTTGCCCTAGTGGTACCCCTATGAGTTTCGGTCAAAAACGCTCCGGAATGGAATCTAAATTTTATTATTCCAAAGCATCCCAGTGATGTTTTGGAGCGGTAAATGATGAATTTTGGATCATTTTAGCTCCTATATAGAGGCTAGATTGTACGATTACTCTTGAAAATGAGAAACCGCTTAAGGTGCCCAATTCGGAATCTATTTTCACCTATTAAACACAGTCAAATACTAAAAGTTGCAAGTCCATATTTTAGCCATTCAAATGAGCTTTCTAGGGGTTTTAAAACCGGGTCATTCGGATCTAAAACGAGTTAGATATGGCCAAAACGGTGAGGGCACGATGGAATCTGGGTCGAACGTGGAGGGCAGCAGGCAAAAAGACCTATATCTCATTCGTTATCGTCCGGATCCATTTTATTCTTTCACCGCAAGAAATTATATTCCAAGAGCTATAATCATGGTCCCCCGGAGGTACAAAATCCGCCGCTCTCCGGCGGACCGAAAAATGTGTTTTTGCCCTAGTGGTACCCCTATGAGTTTCGGTCAAAAACGCACCGGAAGGGAATCTAAATTTTATTATTCCAAAGCATCCCAGTGATGTTTTGGAGCGGTAAATGATGAATTTTGCATCATTTTAGCTCCTATATAGAGGCTAGATTGTACGATTACTCTTGAAAATGAGAAACCGCTTAAGGTGCCCGATTCGGAATCTATTTTCACCTATTAAACACAGTCAAATACTAAAAGTTGCAAGTCCATATTGTATCCATTCAAATGAGCTTTCTAGGGGTTTTAAAACCGGGTCATTCGGATCTAAAACGAGTTAGATATGGCCAAAACGGTGAGGGCACGATGGAATCTGGGTCGAACGTGGAGGGCAGCAGGCAAAAAGACCTATATCTCATTCGTTATCGTCCGGATCCATTTTATTCTTTCACCGCAAGAAATTATATTCCAAGAGCTATAATCATGGTCCCCCGGAGGTACAAAATCCGCCGCTCTCCGGCGGACCGAAAAAATGAGTTTTTGCCCTAGTGGTACCCCTATGAGTTTCGGTCAAAAACGCTCCGGAAGGGAATCTAAATTTTATTATTCCAAAGCATCCCAGTGATGTTTTGGAGCGGTAAATGATGAATTTTGGATCATTTTAGCTCCTATATAGAGGCTAGATTGTACGATTACTCTTGAAAATGAGAAACCGCTTAAGGTGCCCGATTCGGAATCTATTTTCACCTATTAAACACAGTCAAATACTAAAAGTTGCAAGTCCATATTGTAGCCATTCAAATGAGCTTTCTAGGGGTTTTAAAACCGGGTCATTCGGATCTAAAACGAGTTAGATATGGCCAAAAACGGTGAGGGCACGATGGAATCTGGGTCGAACGTGGAGGGCAGCAGGCAAAAAGACCTATATCTCATTCGTTATCGTCCGGATCCATTTTATTCTTTCACCGCAAGAAATTATATTCCAAGAGCTATAATCATGGTCCCCCGGAGGTACAAAATCTGCCGCTCTCCGGCGGACCGAAAAAATGAGTTTTTGCCCTAGTGGTACCCCTATGAGTTTCGGTCAAAAACGCTCCGGAAGGGAATCTAAATTTTATTATTCCAAAGCATCCCAGTGATGTTTTGGAGCGGTAAATGATGAATTTTGCATCATTTTAGCTCCTATATAGAGGCTAGATTGTACGATTACTCTTGAAAATGAGAAACCGCTTAAGGTGCCCGATTCGGAATCTATTTTCACCTATTAAACACAGTCAAATACTAAAAGTTGCAAGTCCATATTGTAGCCATTCAAATGAGCTTTCTAGGGGTTTTAAAACCGGGTCATTCGGATCTAAAACGAGTTAGATATGGCCAAAAAGGTGAGGGCACGATGGAATCTGGGTCGAACGTGGAGGGCAGCAGGCAAAAAGGACTATATCTCATTCGTAATCGTCCGGATCCATTTTATTCTTTCACATCATGAAATTATATTCCAAGAGCTATAATTATGGGCCCCCGGAGGTACAAAATCAGCCGCTCTCCGGCGGACCGAAAAAATGAGTTTTTGCCCTAGTGGTACCCCTATGAGTTTCGGTCAAAAACGCTCCGGAATGGAATCTAAATTTTATTATTCCAAAGCATCCCAGTGATGTTTTGGAGCGGTAAATGATGAATTTTGCATCATTTTAGCTCCTATATAGAGGCTAGATTGTACGATTACTCTTGAAAATGAGAAACCGCTTAAGGTGCCCGATTCGGAATCTATTTTCACCTATTAAACACAGTCAAATACTAAAAGTTGCAAGTCCATATTGTAGCCATTCAAATGAGCTTTCTAGGGGTTTTAAAACCGGGTCATTCGGATCTAAAACGAGTTAGATATGGCCAAAAAGGTGAGGGCACGATGGAATCTGGGTCGAACGTGGAGGGCAGCAGGCAAAAAGGACTATATCTCATTCGTAATCGTCCGGATCCATTTTATTCTTTCACATCATGAAATTATATTCCAAGAGCTATAATTATGGGCCCCCGGAGGTACAAAATCAGCCGCTCTCCGGCGGACCGAAAAAATGAGTTTTTGCCCTAGTGGTACCCCTATGAGTTTCGGTCAAAAACGCTCCGGAATGGAATCTAAATTTTATTATTCCAAAGCATCCCAGTGATGTTTTGGAGCGGTAAATGATGAATTTTGCATCATTTTAGCTCCTATATAGAGGCTAGATTGTACGATTACTCTTGAAAATGAGAAACCGCTTAAGGTGCCCGATTCGGAATCTATTTTCACCTATTAAACACAGTCAAATACAAAAAGTTGCAAGTCCATATTGTAGCCATTCAAATGAGCTTTCTAGGGGTTTTAAAACCGGGTCATTCGGATCTAAAACGAGTTAGATATGGCCAAAACGGTGAGGGCACAATGGAATCTGGGTCGAACGTGGAGGGCAGCAGGCAAAAAGACCTATATCTCATTCGTTATCGTCCGGATCCATTTTATTCTTTCACCGCATGAAATTATATTCCAAGAGCTATAATTATGGGCCCCCGGAGGTACAAAATCCGCCGCTCTCCGGCGGACCGAAAAATGAGTTTTTGCCCTAGGGGTACCCCTATGAGTTTCGGTCAAAAACGCTCCGGAATGGAATCTAAATTTTATTTTTCCAAAGCATCCCAGTGATGTTTTGGAGCGGTAAATGATGAATTTTGCATCATTTTAGCTCCTATATAGAGGCTAGATTGTACGATTACTTCGGAAAATGAGAAACTGCTTAAGGTGCCCGATTCGGAATCTATTTTCACCTATTAAACACAGTCAAATACTAAAAGTTGCAAGTCCATATTGTAGCCATTCAAATGAGCTTTCTAGGGGTTTTAAAACGGGGTCATTCGGATCTAAAACGAGTCAGATATGGCCAAAACGGTGAGGGCCCGATGGAATCTGGGTCGAACGTGGAGGGCAGCAGGCAAAAAGGCCTATATCTCATTCGTTATCGTCCGGATCCATTTTATTCTTTCACCGCATGAAATTATATTCCAAGAGCTATAATTATGGTCCCCCGGAGGTACAAAATCCGCCGCTCTCCGGCGGACCGAAAAAATGAGTTTTTGCCCTAGTGGTACCCCTATGAGTTTCGGTCAAAAACGCTCCGGAATGGAATCTAAATTTTATTATTCCAAAGCATCTCAGTGATGTTTTGGAGCGGTAAATGATGAATTTTGCATCATTTTAGCTCCTATATAGAGGCTAGATTGTACGATTACTCTTGAAAATGAGAAACCGCTTAAGGTGCCCGATTCGGAATCTATTTTCACCTATTAAACACAGTCAAATACAAAAAGTTGCAAGTCCATATTGTAGCCATTCAAATGAGCTTTCTAGGGGTTTTAAAACCGGGTCATTCGGATCTAAAACGAGTTAGATATGGCCAAAACGGTGAGGGCACGATGGAATCTGGGTCGAACGTGGAGGGCAGCAAGCAAAAAGGCCTATATCTCATTCGTAATCGTCCGGATCCATTTTATTCTTTCACCACATGAAATTATATTCCAAGAGCTATAATTATGGGCCCCCGGAGGTACAAAATCCGCCGCTCTCCGGCGGACCGAAAAAATGAGTTTTTGCCCTAGGGGTACCCCTATGAGTTTCGGTCAAAAACGCTCCGGAATGGAATCTAAATTTTATTATTCCAAAGCATCCCAGTGATGTTTTGGAGCGGTAAATGATGAATTTTGCATCATTTTAGCTCCTATATAGAGGCTAGATTGTACGATTACTTCGGAAAATGAGAAACTGCTTAAGGTGCCCGATTCGGAATCTATTTTAACCTATTAAACACAGTCAAATACTAAAAGTTGCAAGTCCATATTGTGGCCATTCAAATGAGCTTTCTAGGGGTTTTAAAACGGGGTCATTCGGATCTAAAACGAGTCAGATATGGCCAAAACGGTGAGGGCCCGATGGAATCTGGGTCGAACGTGGAGGGCAGCAGGCAAAAAGGCCTATATCTCATTCGTAATCGTCCGGATCCATTTTATTCTTTCACCACATGAAATTATATTCCAAGATCTATAATTATGGGCCCCCGGAGGTACAAAATCCGCCGCTCTCCGGCGGACCGAAAAAATGAGTTTTTGCCCTAGGGGTACCCCTATGAGTTTCGGTCAAAAACGCTCCGGAATGGAATCTAAATTTTATTATTCCAAAGCATCCCAGTGATGTTTTGGAGCGGTAAATGATGAATTTTGCATCATTTTAGCTCCTATATAGAGGCTAGATTGTACGATTACTTCGGAAAATGAGAAACTGCTTAAGGTGCCCGATTCGGAATCTATTTTAACCTATTAAACACAGTCAAATACTAAAAGTTGCAAGTCCATATTGTGGCCATTCAAATGAGCTTTCTAGGGGTTTTAAAACGGGGTCATTCGGATCTAAAACAAGTCAGATATGGCCAAAACGGTGAGGGCCCGATGGAATCTGGGTCGAACGTGGAGGGCAGCAGGCAAAAAGGCCTATATCTCATTCGTTATCGTCCGGATTGTCACGACCGGATTTTGCTAAGGATAGCTAAACCGGGGAAACCGTGACTAGGGGTGGGAATTAAGAAGGGGGAATAGAAAGGGGTATTGAATTGAATGCGGATCTCGGCACATATGAATACTAGAACATTACGATAACTTCGAAGTTTCGGCTCAAGGCCCAAAAGAACACAAGGTTACTTGTCTTAGTCAATACATAACTGAAAAGTACTTAGAAAGTACATAATTATTACGTAGAGTGTACGCAGCGGAAAGAGTACTGGAATACATGTATGGAGACATGTATTACCGAAAGTCTATCTATTACATAATTACACGACAAAAGGCTCCGCTCGTCACTTCACTCCACCTGGCTCAACCTGCACATTTAGAAATACATGCAGGGCTGAGTACAGAGTACTCAGTGGACACATTGCCGAAAACTATACAATATAATTGTACATGCCATTAGTAAGTGAAACATAGGGATTTTACTGAAAAGATCCTATGTTCACTAAAACTGTTCTTGTGATCTAAAAGTGTCAGCGCTGACTAAGTTCTTTAGTAATCTACCATATCTGAACTGTGGTGTCGAGGAGGTGGCCACCTCACACGACACCTGACCGGCCAACCCTGAAGATGACTCACGGTCCTGTGTACACTAGTCCAAGTAAGATAGCAAGTCTTAACAAGGACCCGAAATCGATTAACTTAATTGGCGAAGCTAATTCAGATAGGTGTCATACACAAAACAAAAATGTTTATGGCATGACAAGCTGAAAATAACTAGAACTTAATTAAATAAATTCTCATTTTTCTTTGGAAGAAAGCCCACCTTAAATAGCGTAAAAAGAGCTGGATTCAAATAGGATCGTGTCGTTCGCCTTCCGATCGACTCCCACCTATTTAAAAGCGAAGCTATAAGAATTTCTATTCTTAAAGAATTTAATAATTCTTAATAAAGGAATATTCTATCCCTTTTTCCTAATTTCTCGTTTCGACTATCGTCCTGTTAATATATCGTGAGATTATTAATCGGAGTTAATGATTCTCCTTGGCTAGTGATAGCCGTTAATTATCTTCATAAGCTTCGAATAATAATTTATTTGAAGTTAAACATATTATTGGATGATTAAATCCAATATTATAATATAATTCATTTCCATGAATTAAATAGGCTATTTTAGGCTCGAAAATTTATCGAGCTTCGTTAATAGGCTCGAATTAGTCGAGTTATTTTATTTAAATAAATAAAATATTTCTCGGTAATTTATAACGTTCCTCGTCTAAATTTTATGGTATTAACATACGAAATATTTAATAAATTAAACAGTTGGGCCGTAATTTAATTGGCCCAACCTGAGCCCAAATCCCGGCCCGAAACTACTCCTAACCCAGACCCAAAACCCTACCCAAAACCCGACCCGAAACCCGACCCAGAACCCGACCCGGTTTAAACCCTAAGTATAAAAACCCAAATCCTCACCATTTCTCTCATTTCCCCCATTTATCATTCATCCGCCTCATCTCCCATCTCCCTCTTGTCCAGTCGGCGCCACCGTCGTCCCCTCCCTCTCCCGTTCATCCTCCTCTACTTGCAGGGCTCCGGGAGCGCTGCCAGGAGACGCCGGCGCTGGAACGTCCGTCGTGGAACGTCGTCGCCGGAGACCTCCCTCTGAACTCTCACTCTCTCGGCATTCTTATATATATTTTAAGGTTTTAACATTTTCTTTGTTTATACAGGGTTTGGGCAGCAGCTACTCAACGGTGAAGAGTGCCGTCGAAGCTTGACTCGGGGCCGCCTTTGCCGCCCCGACAGACTCGGCTTCAGCCCCTTTCCCGTCGAGGCTTCGGCCTCGACGGAGGTTCGACTTGAATCTCCCCTTTTATAAATGATTCGATTTGTAAATATTATGCTCTCGTTCTCTTATTCTTGTGCATATATGTGATAACTGTTTTTGTTCTTTCGTTCTTTTGCATTGCAAAATCAGATTTCATATAACTATTAAACCCCATGATTTAATCAATTTAAGCAAGTGATTATTTAAAAAGGGCAGTAGGGTATATGCTTATTTGTTTGAGTATAAATTGCGTCTTGACTAATAAGCATGCTTTGCTTGTATACATGAATTTATAACGGGTGTGTTACTACATGCTTAACTCTTGAATTCCTTCTTGAGCATTTTAAGTGTGTAAGTGAGCATCAAGTTATGCCTCTTATCTAAAATAAGATTGAGTCCTTCATGCTTTTGATTCTTTTTATAAGCTGTAAATATTTGTGTGTGTGATACTTGCTAGAACTTCTTTAGGAGCTCATGCTTGGTTTATTATTAACCTAAGAGTTAATATTTTTAGCATGCTTCCATTGAAATTGAATCTGAAAATTAGCATGCTTGCTTCCTATTGATATTTAATTTGAAAGATGGTGATGGTATGCTTACTAGTTGTTAGAAGGGCTGTGGTTGTTAGCTTTGCTCTTCCTCTTCCTTAGTTCCTCTTCTTCTTCTCTTAAATTCTATCTTCTTTGAGTGATAATTGTGGGAGAGGTTGAAAACTGAATTATGGTCTATGTTGGGGTATTTATACTACTCTTTTGATGAGGATTGGTATGTAATTAGCAGGTGTGAAACCTGTGAACTTAACCTCCATTTTCTTCATGATTTGATGCCTCCTTTCCCTTGTTTTAGGGGGATGGTTTTGCAGGACATAGTTGGGCTGATTTTGTCAATGAAGCTATAGAAAGGATGATGGTGGCTAGAAGAAAAAGCTGCTGTGGAAGTGCTGGAGAAGTGGCAGCCGCTTCTTTTATTTTCATTCATTGAATGTGTATTAATTTCTTGTACATTATACAATGCATGTGATTTCTTTATTCCTTATGTAATGGTTAGATGTATTATTAGATTACTGCAAGTCTAGCTAGGTGTAAGAGATAGAGTCCTTTATTTTCTGATTTCTTCTCTAATCCTATCCTTTTTGCTTTGTAGTTTGCAGGTTTTTGTTTTGCAGTTTGCAGGTGGCAAGTGGATGGAGTTTGATATTTTTCTTGGAGCTCAAGAATGGTGTAAGGGGAAGGAATGAAGCTGGAAAACTGGAAAGACTGCTGTCCCTTCTCCCTTCTCTGCCACCTTTTTCTGCTGTTCTTTTTTTTTTTTTTTTTAATCTTTCTTTTGGTTCAAGCAACGAATACATGCAATGTACCTCTTTAATTATTTGTTGTTTTAATATGTATAATCATTTAATTATTCAAGATATTATTATTATTGACATGTGGTTTGTTGTTATTAATTTACTGTTTTTGATTCATTAATGTATTAATCGAATGTTTGGTTCGATTGTTATCTAGCGGTTCGATCATGAACCGATGGGCTTGGCCCATAATATGAATTAATTAAGATTGCCTTCGTTTAATAACGTGCTATCTTACTCGATAATCAATCCGACTATCTTCCTTTCATCATAACATATTAAATCAAGCTTAGATATCTTGATGTATATATTTATAAATATATTTATAAATACGAGTATTACTCGTAACTTATTGCCCTAACTTAGATTTATAGATTATCGAATTTGCGGGCCATTACATCCTACCCACCTTAAAAAAAATTTCGTCCCGAAATTTGCATACCTCTAATTGAAAAGCTCGGGGTATTTTTTCTTTCATCTTATCCTCAAGTTCCCATGTCGCTTCTTCCTGTCTGTGGTGCTTCCACAGAACCTTGACTGAAGTAATAGACTTATTCCTAAGTTGTTGTACCTTCCGGTCCAAAATTGCTTCTGGTTTGTTCTCATAACTCAAGTCTGAGTCTAAGGTTACTTCGTCCTGATGGATCACATGTTTGGGATCAAACACGTACTTCCTAAGCTGTGACACGTGGAATACATTGTGTACGCTTCCTAAACTTGGCGGTAGTGCTAATTTGTATGCTACTGGGCCTATTCTTTCCAGAATCTCGTATGGTCCAATGAAACGTGGTTTCAGCTTTCCTTTAACCCCAAATATTGCTATTCCCTTCGAAGGTGAAACCTTCAAGGAAACTTTATCTCCTACATCGAAACTTATCTCAGTCCTGCGATTATCTGCGTAAGATTTCTGTCTATCTTGGGCTTCTTTGATCCTTCCTCGGATTTGTCTCACAATCTCGATCATTTCCTCGACCGCATCGGGCCCTAGAGCTTTCCTCTCACCTACCTCGTCCCAGTAAAGTGGTGACCTACACTTCCTCCCATACAAAGCCTCGTATGGTGCCATGTCTATCGTTGCCTGATAGCTGTTGTTATATGCAAATTCAACTAACGGCAATATCGGTTCCCAATTTCCGCCTCTGTCGAGTACTACCGTCCTCAGCATGTCCTCTAGAGTTTGAATCGTCCTTTCCGATTGTCCGTCTGTTTGAGGATGAAATGTTGTGCTGAAGTTTAGCCTAGTACCTAATTCCTTATGCAAGCTGGTCCAAAATCTGGACGTAAACTTTGAGTCTCGGTCCGAGGTAATTGAAATAGGCACGCCGTGTAGACGTACTATCTCGCGAATGTACAACTGGGCTAACTTCTCAGATCCATAAGTGATTTGAATGGGAACGAAATGAGCACTCTTGGTGAGTCGGTTTATGATAACCCAGATGGCTGTGTTTCCTCGTTTCGATTTAGGCAGACTCGTCACGAAATCCATCGCGATGTGCTCCCATTTCCATTGTGGAATTTCTAATGGTTGTAACTTTCCATAAGGTCGTTGGTGCAATGCCTTCACTTGTTGGCAAGCTAAACATCTCTCGACGAATGAAGCTATGTCCCTTTTCATGCCTTCCCACCAGAATTTCCTCTTCAGGTCTTGGTACATCTTTGTACTTCCGGGGTGGGCGGCGTATGGTGTGTCATGAGCCTCGCTCAATATCTCATCTCTGAGCTCTTCACCGGGTGGTATGCACAACCTCCCTTCTTTCGTGATAGCATTGTCAGCTTCCTCACGATATCCTCCTCCATTATTTGTCCTTATCCTTAAGCGTATTTTCTCCACAGCCTCGATCATCCTTCTTCTGTGCTTCCAAAATTATGTTTCTCAAATCTGGCATCACTGTCAAGGTAGCGATAATTCCCTCGACTGTCTCTGGTGGGGGTATTACCTCCAGATTAAGTCTTTGGAATTCCTTAACAAGAGTTGACTCACTCGTGAGTAAGGTTGCCAGTTTCGGGTGCGTCTTGCGACTTAGGGCATCTGCCACTACGTTGGCTTTGCCTGGGTGATAATTGATACCACAATCGTAATCTTTTACTAGTTCGAGCCACCTTCTCTGGCGCATATTTAGGTCTCTCTGCTCGAAAAAGTATTTGAGACTCTTATGGTCCGTGAAGATTTCACATCGAACCCCGTAAAGGTGATGTCTCCAAATTTTCAGGGCGTGCACGACGGCTGCCAATTCCAGGTCATGAGTGGGGTAATTGAGCTCGTGGGGTCGAAGTTGTCGTGACGCATACGCTATCACCTTTCCCTCTTGCATCAACACGCAACCAAGCCCATTCTTTGAGGCATCGGTGTAAATCACGTATTCTTTCTCCGACGCCGGGACGGCCAAAATTGGTGCGGTGGTCAAATTCTCCTTCAACAACTGGAAGTTCAACTCACACTCCGGGGTCCATGTAAACTTGATCCCTTTTCTCAAGAGTTGAGTCATTGGCCTTGCTATCTTGGAGAATCCCTCAATGAATCTCCTATAGTACCCAGCTAGTCCTAAGAACTACGAATTTCGTTTGGGGTAGTGGGTGACTTCCAATTTTGTACGGCCTCCACTTTCGCGGGGTCCACCTTAATCCCTTCCGAAGACACGATGTGTCCCAGAAATGCGACTTCGCTGAGCCAAAATTCGCACTTGCTGAACTTAGCGTAAAGCTTCTCTACCCTTAGAGTTCCTAACACTTTTCTCAAGTGTTCTTCGTGTTCCTCCCTATTCCTTGAGTAAATGAGGACGTCATCTATAAAGACTAGAACAAATTTGTCCAAGTAAGGGTGGAAAACACGGTTCATGAGGTCCATGAATACTGCTGGTGCGTTGGTTAATCCAAATGACACAACTACAAACTCGTAGTGACCATAGCGAGTTCGAAAGGCTGTCTTAGGTATGTCCTCTGGCCGTACCTTTAACTGATGGTATCCTGACCTCAAGTCTATTTTAGAGATTACACTTGCTCCCTTGAGCTGATCAAACAAATCATCTATTCTAGGTAGAGGATATTTGTTTTTGAGAGTCAGTTTGTTCAGTTCTCTATAATCGATACACATTCTCATCGAACCATCCTTCTTCTTCACAAAGAGCACGGGAGCTCCCCAAGGTGATACACTAGGCCGGATGAAACCTAAGTCTAAGAGTTCTTGAAGTTGCACCTTGAGTTCTTCTAACTCCTTCGGGGCCATTCTATATGGTGTTTTAGATACCGGAGCTGATCCAGGTTCTAAATCGATGGTGAATTCTATCTTCCTATCCGGCGGTAGCCCTGGTAGTACGTCTGGAAAAACATCAGAAATTCTCGTACTATGGCTACGTCTTTCATATTTCTTTCTTCCTTCGGTTCCTCATTCAAGTAGACCAAGTAAGCTGGACAACCCTTCTTTAGCATGGTTGTGGCCTGCAGAGCTGAAATAATGGCCTTGCGCTTCCCCATGGAGATTCCATGAAATATCGTTGGCTCCCTCCCTGGTGGTCGGAACGCAATTTGCCTTTCGTTGCAAAGGATCGTGGCGTAGTTTTCAGCTAGCCAATCCATTCCTAAAATTATATCTACGTCCTTCATGGCCATAACACTAAGATCGTTTGCTATAAGTTCAAGTGGACCTATGTTCAATACTAGGTTAGAGCAACAATATGTGAGAGTAACAGTCCCTCCTATTGGTGAAATGACTTTCATAATCGTAGTTATCTGATCTGTTCTAAGCCCTAATTTATCTACACATGCTTTGGCGATGAAAGAATGCGAGGCACCCGTATCGAACAAAATTATAACAGGGATATTCAGAAGTTGGCCCATACCTGCCATATTCCCCTGGTTTTTCTCGGGTTGCTTCTGCTTTAGCGCGTAGGCTCTTGCATTCTGCTGAGGCTGCTGCTTATACTGTTGAAACAGTTGTTGTTGTGGTGGCAGTGGGGGCGGTGGTGGGGGTAGCTGGGATTGTCCTGGCATAATCTGGGCCTGGATTGCCCTCAGTTGTCGGGTCTGGTTCGGTTGATTGGGACCCATTCCTGTTCCTCTTTGCTTGATGGGGCACTCCCTAGCATAGTGCCCTTTCTGTCCGCAGATGTAACAGCTATCACTCCCTGCCTTGCACAATCCGCCATGCATCCTGTTGCACTTAGGGCACATGGGGGACTTCTGTTTGTAACCACCCATCTGCCCGGGAGCAGTTTGTTTTCCAAATTCTTGAGTGGGGTTCCCTTTCCACAGTTTTCCCTCAACCTGCTCGCCAGAATTGTCCTCCCACTTACGCTTGCCTTTGTCCTGCTGCGATTGAGACTGAGCTGTTGTCGGTGTCATGATCAGTTTGTCCCTGGGCATAGCTGCCTCCACATCTAATGCTCTGCTAAGCGACTCAGAATACGATAGTCCTCCGTGACTTGCAAGTGTCATCCTGATTTCATGCCTCAGACCGGCACAAAATTTTTCTGCCATTTTCTCCTCGGTATCCACTTGCTCGGGAGCAAATCGCGATAGCTCGCAGAACATCCTGTCGTACTCCGTCACAGTCATCTTCCCCTGCTTCAGATGGTAGAACTCATTCTCCTTTTTCTTTCTGTAGCTCTTGGGGATATACTTATCGTAAATCCCTGCCTTAAACTGTTCCCAAGTTAAATTCCTCAGTTGGTGGGCCGTCATGGATTTCTGTCTTGCCTCCCACCAGAAATCAGCAGGTCCAGATAGTTGGAATGCTACACAGGTCAGTCGTTCATTATCAGTGCACCTAAGAAACTTAAAGATGCGTTCCATAGCTCGCACCCAAATTTCTGCTTCAGCTGGATCCCCGGTTCCATTAAACACGGGTGGGTTCTATTTTAAGAACATTTCCTCTATCCTCCGCTCATGCGGTGGAGGTGGAGGAGGTGGAGGTGCTTCTTCCCTTTCCTCCTCAGATCCCTCTTCGGATTCCTCCTCTTGCTGTTCACTTACCGAATCCTCACTTTCATCTTGCGGTTCTTCTTCCTCAGGAGTCGGTTCCCTCCTGCGATTCTTTGGTGGTCTCCCACGTCCTCGGGGAAAAACAACTTGCCTTTTGGGTGCCATCTATAAATGAGGGTATTAGTTAAACTCTAATCAATTATGCTTCATGCTAATAAACTATTAGCTAACAGGCGTTATTACACCACTATACCTTATTGTACCTCCCTTTAATCTTTCTAATTGTTCTTTTCTTAGTTATCGACATAACATGTTCTCTTTTACCCAAGATGTGGTACATCTATGAGTTGGTAGTGGTCTTACCTTTATTGTGCCACAATATTATGATAATCAAATCATTTGATATCTTCCATCGTCATTTAGAGACTTGCATCGTTCAATGCCTTGAAAAGTCGTCAAAGGCTAAGCCCATGTCATTTGGTTGATGACATTATCTTCCTTGATCATTTTTGCCCTTGTGCACTTCCTTGACGTCTTCTCCTTGTCTCTAACTATTAAGAAGGAAGTTTGTTCCTTCAAAATTTAAATCTTGTCTATAAGAAAAGATGACTAGTTTGAGCAACTATGTTCTCATAAAAGGCATGCTCTTACTTCCATGTGATCATGAATCAGTCATAGTTCATTCTAGATTATGAAAAGATTTTGCTCTTTAATAATAACTTAACTTTACCTTTTTCCTCGTTGAGCAGGGATAGTGAAGTGCTGAGCCTTTGTCGATTAACTTGAATAGTCCAGTGATTCAAACTGGACTAGACTCTGAAAGAAGACTCTCGGGTTTAGAGCAACGAGTGCTCTGATACCACTCTGTCACGACCGGATTTTGCTAAGGATAGCTAAACCGGGGAAACCGTGACTAGGGGTGGGAATTAAGAAGGGGGAATAGAAAGGGGTATTGAATTGAATGCGGATCTCGGCACATATGAATACTAGAACATTACGATAACTTCGAAGTTTCGGCTCAAGGCCCAAAAGAACACAAGGTTACTTGTCTTAGTCAATACATAACTGAAAAGTACTTAGAAAGTACGTAATTATTACGTAGAGTGTACGCAGCGGAAAGAGTACTGGAATACATGTATGGAGACATGTATTACCGAAAGTCTATCTATTACATAATTACACGACAAAAGGCTCCGCTCGTCACTTCACTCCACCTGGCTCAACCTGCACATTTAGAAATACATGCAGGGCTAAGTACAGAGTACTCAGTGGACACATTGCCGAAAACTATACAATATAATTGTACATGCCATTAGTAAGTGAAACATAGGGATTTTACTGAAAAGATCCTATGTTCACTAAAACTGTTCTTGTGATCTAAAAGTGTCAGCGCTGACTAAGTTCTTTAGTAATCTACCATATCTGAAACTGTGGTGTCGAGGAGGTGGCCACCTCACACGACACCTGACCGGCCAACCCTGAAGATGACTCACGGTCCTGTGTACACTAGTCCAAGTAAGATAGCAAGTCTTAACAAGGACCCGAAATCGATTAACTTAATTGGCGAAGCCAATTCAGATAGGTGTCATACACAAAACAAAAATGTTTATGGCATGACAAGCTGAAAATAACTAGAACTTAATTAAATAAATTCTCATTTTTCTTTGGAAGAAAGCCCACCTTAAATAGCGTAAAAAGAGCTGGATTCAAATAGGATCGTGTCGTTCGCCTTCCGATCGACTCCCACCTATTTAAAAGCGAAGCTATAAGAATTTCTATTCTTAAAGAATTTAATAATTCTTAATAAAGGAATATTCTATCCCTTTTTCCTAATTTCTCGTTTCGACTATCGTCCTGTTAATATATCGTGAGATTATTAATCGGAGTTAATGATTCTCCTTGGCTAGTGATAGCCGTTAATTATCTTCATAAGCTTCGAATAATAATTTATTTGAAGTTAAACATATTATTGGATGATTAAATCCAATATTATAATATAATTCATTTCCATGAATTAAATAGGCTATTTTAGGCTCGAAAATTTATCGAGCTTCGTTAATAGGCTCGAATTAGTCGAGTTATTTTATTTAAATAAATAAAATATTTCTCGGTAATTTATAACGTTCCTCGTCTAAATTTTATGGTATTAACATACGAAATATTTAATAAATTAAACAGTTGGGCCGTAATTTAATTGGCCCAACCTGAGCCCAAATCCCGGCCCGAAACTACTCCTAACCCAGACCCAAAACCCTACCCAAAACCCGACCCGAAACCCGACCCAGAACCCGACCCGGTTTAAACCCTAAGTATAAAAACCCAAATCCTCACCATTTCTCTCATTTCCCCCATTTATCATTCATCCGCCTCATCTCCCATCTCCCTCTTGTCCAGTCGGCGCCACCGTCGTCCCCTCCCTCTCCCGTTCTTCCTCCTCTACTTGCAGGGCTCCGGGAGCGCTGCCAGGAGACGCCGGCGCTGGAACGTCCGTCGTGGAACGTCGTCGCCGGAGACCTCCCTCTGAACTCTCACTCTCTCGGCATTCTTATATATATTTTAAGGTTTTAACATTTTCTTTGTTTATACAGGGTTTGGGCAGCAGCTACTCAACGGTGAAGAGTGCCGTCGAAGCTTGACTCGGGGCCGCCTTTGCCGCCCCGACAGACTCGGCTTCAGCCCCTTTCCCGTCGAGGCTTCGGCCTCGACGGAGGTTCGACTTGAATCTCCCCTTTTATAAATGATTCAATTTGTAAATATTATGCTCTCGTTCTCTTATTCTTGTGCATATATGTGATAACTGTTTTTGTTCTTTCGTTCTTTTGCATTGCAAAATCAGATTTCATATAACTATTAAACCCCATGATTTAATCAATTTAAGCAAGTGATTATTTAAAAAGGGCAGTAGGGTATATGCTTATTTGTTTGAGTATAAATTGCGTCTTGACTAATAAGCATGCTTTGCTTGTATACATGAATTTATAACGGGTGTGTTACTACATGCTTAACTCTTGAATTCCTTCTTGAGCATTTTAAGTGTGTAAGTGAGCATCAAGTTATGCCTCTTATCTAAAATAAGATTGAGTCCTTCATGCTTTTGATTCTTTTTATAAGCTGTAAATATTTGTGTGTGTGATACTTGCTAGAACTTCTTTAGGAGCTCATGCTTGGTTTATTATTAACCTAAGAGTTAATATTTTTAGCATGCTTCCATTGAAATTGAATCTGAAAATTAGCATGCTTGCTTCCTATTGATATTTAATTTGAAAGATGGTGATGGTATGCTTACTAGTTGTTAGAAGGGCTGTGGTTGTTAGCTTTGCTCTTCCTCTTCCTTAGTTCCTCTTCTTCTTCTCTTAAATTCTATCTTCTTTGAGTGATAATTGTGGGAGAGGTTGAAAACTGAATTATGGTCTATGTTGGGGTATTTATACTACTCTTTTGATGAGGATTGGTATGTAATTAGCAGGTGTGAAACCTGTGAACTTAACCTCCATTTTCTTCATGATTTGATGCCTCCTTTCCCTTGTTTTAGGGGGATGGTTTTGCAGGACATAGTTGGGCTGATTTTGTCAATGAAGCTATAGAAAGGATGATGGTGGCTAGAAGAAAAAGCTGCTGTGGAAGTGCTGGAGAAGTGGCAGCCGCTTCTTTTATTTTCATTCATTGAATGTGTATTAATTTCTTGTACATTATACAATGCATGTGATTTCTTTATTCCTTATGTAATGGTTAGATGTATTATTAGATTACTGCAAGTCTAGCTAGGTGTAAGAGATAGAGTCCTTTATTTTCTGATTTCTTCTCTAATCCTATCCTTTTTGCTTTGTAGTTTGCAGGTTTTTGTTTTGCAGTTTGCAGGTGGCAAGTGGATGGAGTTTGATATTTTTCTAGGAGCTCAAGAATGGTGTAAGGGGAAGGAATGAAGCTGGAAAACTGGAAAGACTGCTGTCCCTTCTCCCTTCTCTGCCACCTTTTTCTGCTGTTCTTTTTTTTTTTTTTTTAATCTTTCTTTTGGTTCAAGCAACGAATACATGCAATGTACCTCTTTAATTATTTGTTGTTTTAATATGTATAATCATTTAATTATTCAAGATATTATTATTATTGACATGTGGTTTGTTGTTATTAATTTACTGTTTTTGATTCATTAATGTATTAATCGAATGTTTGGTTCGATTGTTATCTAGCGGTTCGATCATGAACCGATGGGCTTGGCCCATAATATGAATTAATTAAGATTGCCTTCGTTTAATAACGTGCTATCTTACTCGATAATCAATCCGACTATCTTCCTTTCATCATAACATATTAAATCAAGCTTAGATATCTTGATGTATATATTTATAAATATATTTATAAATACGAGTATTACTCGTAACTTATTGCCCTAACTTAGATTTATAGATTATCGAATTTGCGGGCCATTACACGGATCCATTTTATTCTTTCACCGCATGAAATTATATTCCAAGAGCTATAATTATGGTTCCCCGGAGGTACAAAATCCGCCGCTCTCCGGCGGACCGAAAAAATGAGTTTTTGCCCTAGTGGTACCCCTATGAGTTTCGGTCAAAAACGCTCCGGAAGGGAATCTAAATTTTATTATTCCAAAGCATCCCAGTGATGTTTTGGAGCGGTAAATGATGAATTTTGCATCATTTTATATCCTATATAGAGGCTAGATTGTACGATTACTCTTGAAAATGAGAAACCGCTTAAGGTGCCCGATTCGGAATCTATTTTCACCTATTAAACACAGTTAAATACTAAAAGTTGCAAGTCCATATTGTAGCCATTCAAATGAGCTTTCTAGGGGTTTTAAAACCGGGTCATTCGGATCTAAAACGAGTTAGATATGGCCAAAACGGTGAGGGCACGATGGAATCTGGGTCGAACGTGGAGGGCAGCAAGCAAAAATGCCTATATCTCATTCGTAATCATCCGGATCCATTTTATTCATTCACCACATGAAATTATATTCCAAGAGCTATAATTATGGGCCCCCGGAGGTACAAAATCCGCCGCTCTCCGGCGGACCGAAAAAATGAGTTTTTGCCCTAGGGGTACCCCTATGAGTTTCGGTCAAAAACGCTCCGGAATGGAATCTAAATTTTATTATTCCAAAGCATCCCAGTTATGTTTTGGAGCGGTAAATGATGAATTTTGCATCATTTTAGCTCCTATATGAGGCTAGATTGTACGATTACTTCGGAAAATGAGAAACTGCTTAAGGTGCCCGATTCGGAATCTATTTTAACCTATTAAACACAGTCAAATACTAAAAGTTGCGAGTCCATATTGTAGCCATTCAAATGATCTTTCTAGGGGTTTTAAAACGGGGTCATTCGTATCTAAAACGAGTTAGATATGGCCAAAATGGTGAGGGCCCGATGGAATCTGGGTCGAACGTGGAGGGCAGCAGGCAAAAAGGCCTATATCTCATTCGTTATCGTCCGGATCCATTTTATTCTTTCACCGCATGAAATTATATTCCAAGAGCTATAATTATGGTCCCCCGGAGGTACAAAATCCGCCGCTCTCCGGCGGACCGAAAAAATGAGTTTTTGCCCTAGTGGTACCCCTATGAGTTTCGGTCAAAAACGCCCCGGAAGGGAATCTAAATTTTATTATTCCAAAGCATCCCAGTGATGTTTGGGAGCGGTAAATGATGAATTTTGCATCATTTTAGCTCCTATATAGAGGCTAGATTGTACGATTACTTCGGAAAATGAGAAACTGCTTAAGGTGCCCGATTCGGAATCTATTTTCACCTATTAAACACAGTCAAATACTAAAAGTTGCAAGTCCATATTGTAGCCATTCAAATGAGCTTTCTAGGGGTTTTAAAACGGGGTCATTCGGATCTAAAACGAGTCAGTATGGCCAAAACGGTGAGGGCCCGATGGAATCTGGGTCGAACGTGGAGGGCAGCAGGCAAAAAGGCCTATATCTCATTCGTTATCGTCCGGATCCATTTTATTCTTTCACCGCATGAAATTATATTCCAAGAGCTATAATTATGGTCCCCCGGAGGTACAAAATCCGCCGCTCTCCGGCGGACCGAAAAAATGAGTTTTTGCCCTAGTGGTACCCCTATGAGTTTCGGTCAAAAACGCTCCGGAAGGGAATCTAAATTTTATTATTCCAAAGCATCCCAGTGATGTTTTGGAGCGGTAAATGATGAATTTTGCATCATTTTAGCTCCTATATAGAGGCTAGATTGTACGATTACTCTTGAAAATGAGAAACCACTTAAGGTGCCCGATTCGGAATCTATTTTCACCTATTAAACACAGTTAAATACTAAAAGTTGCAAGTCCATATTGTAGCCATTCAAATGAGCTTTCTAGGGGTTTTAAAACCGGGTCATTCGGATCTAAAACGAGTTAGATATGGCCAAAACGGTGAGGGCACGATGGAATCTGGGTCGAACGTGGAGGGCAGCAAGCAAAAAGGCCTATATCTCATTCGTAATCGTCCGGATCCATTTTATTCTTTCACCACATGAAATTATTTTCCAAGAGCTATAATTATGGGCCCCCGGAGGTACAAAATCACTCGCTCTCCGGCGGACCGAAAAAATGAGTTTTTGCCCTAGGGGTACCCCTATGAGTTTCGGTCAAAAACGCTCCGGAATGGAATCTAAATTTTATTATTCCAAAGCATCCCAGTGATGTTTTGGAGCGGTAAATGATGAATTTGCATCATTTTAGCTCCTATATAGAGGCTAGATTGTACGATTGTTGGGAACCCCCCTGCAGTTTGATTTTGATGATGTTTATCGAAACTACACTTAGGCATATTTTACTTGGTTTAGGGTCAAGGCCGATAGATCGACCTGCTACCTGTTAGTGCAGGTCGATGTTCTCTAACGTTTAGTATCAAGTTCGATTCACCATGTAAGAGTAAGGTCGATGTATCGATCTGCCTCATTCGGATCGAGCTGGATCATCAGACTATCTATCGACCTCCCCTATCAAGCTTCCAGCTGGCATTGCCTTAGAAGATTTCAAGAGCTGGATTGTCAATCAAGGTCGATGCTCCGCCTTCATGGAGCGTCACGACCTGATCCTTGCCACGTCGAGTGCCAGCAAGGACGAATATTCCCAACGGCTAGAAGTGAGTCAGCATCCAACGGCTAGTGCCACGTCAGCCCGACTCCAACGGCTAGTTTTTCAAAACTGCCTATAAATACTTCAGCCATTTTCGGATTCATGTACGGGAAACACAAGCTATCAACGCCATATCTCTGCCCAAATCTCTCTCAAAGCTCATATCCATTCAAGTGTTCGAAATCCGATTAGTTTCCCAAACACTTGAAGAAGAGAGGTTTCCGATTCCGAAAAACACCACAACGACGAAGCGTTCACTGCTGCTTGTCGATTGTTCAAACAACTTCTTCTCCGACTTGTTCGAAGTTAGAAAGCTTGTTGTTATTTTCGCCATTATAGAGTTAGTCTAGCTCTGTAAAAGCGTAAGGTTGTTTGTACGTTTTAGTACGAAGGTTGTAAGGGTCACGACCCAAAACTCGTGTCTAGTTACTCTCAAGTTAGATTGTAGCTAGAACTGATACTCAGTCAGTATAAATAAGAGAGAGGTGGATCCAAAAGAAAAGGGATTCTCAGGTCGAGTCGACCTGACGTGGACGTAGGAGGGTTTCTCCGAACCACGCTACATCGCGGTGTTTCTCTCTCTCTCTATTTATCGCTCTTCCATTTCCTTATCAAACTGACGAACATCAACCTGCATTACACGAATCAACCTGCTATCCATATTCAGCCTTAAGATTTTTCAAAGAGTAATCAACCTCCACCAACTTCCGCATTAACAGTTTGATAAATCAAGCCTGATACCATACGAGCTTGATAGATCAAACTGCCTCTGATAAGGTCGACCTTGACAATCGACCTGCAGATCGACCTGAACTTTTAAAAGTCAAAAACGGTTGGTTATTGGTGTATTCCCCCCCCCCCCCCCCCCCCCCATACACCAATTACTCTTTCCCGGGACCAACAAGTGGTATCAGAGCAGTGGTTCTTTTGACCGCTGCTTTGCATACTAAAAGTTCTTTATCAAACTTTTGGTCATTTTGAACCGATCCTTAGAAAAATCTTTTTCATTCATTCATATCATATTATTCTGCTATGGAGGCTTCTCTTCTCAGGGTTTGTGATGACTTCTCCGTTCAAGGCTATGAAGATTGGAGCTTTCGAATCAAGATGTGTCTCAAGGCACATCACGTCCTTATGTGGGACATCATCGAGAACGGACCCTCCCCCATTTATGCTGCGAAGATTATCGTGGATGGAACAGCCCCCGGGGAGGCTACATACGAGAAAGTCCTTAAGAATCCTCGCGATTACACAACTGAGGAAAGGAAGGAGGCCGGTCTCGATGACTATGCAAAGGGACTCATCTCCAGCACCGTGAAGGGCGTCTACCTGGCCAAGATCAGAAATCTTGAAACGGCCAAAGAAATGTGGGACACCCTCCGGTCCATCAGCCTTGGCTCAGAGGAAATGAAGGAGAACAAGCTGTCCATGGCATGCAGCAAGTTCGATGACTTCAAGATGGTTTCGGGAGAAACCATCGAAGCGATGAAAATTCGCTTCACCGAGATTGTTCTTGAAGTGGCTGCCATCAACCCATACAAGTATACGCAGCGCGAGAAGAATCTCAAAGTGATACGTGCCCTCCCTGCAAATTGGCACGTATACACCGCCATGCATCCAGCCCGATCGGATTTCAACTCCCTCACCACAGAAGATCTTTTCGATATTCTTGTCGGAAATGAGTATGAGATGATCCGCATCCATGGATCAACCCAGCCTTCCACCAGCAAGAAGGCTGATGAAAAGAACAAGGAGGTAGCTTTCAAGGCCGACTCAGCCTCAGCTGCTACCCCAAGTCCGATTGACGAGTCCATCGTCAAGAAATTCGAGAAAATGACTCTCGACTATGCTCTAGCTGCTAGGAGGAATGAGAAGCTCCTAGGGAAGGTTGTCAAATACAAGAAATTCTACCGTGACAACAAACGAAACTTCTCAAACCGCAACCACGACCGCCCTGACAAAAAGGGAGAAGGTAAACCCTCAACCTTCAATTCTTCTAACACACCTGAGGGTGGTTGTTTCAATTGTGGTAGGCCAGGTCATTACAAGACGGACTGCCCGGATCTTACCAAGGCCGAGAGAGACGAGCTCCGTGCAAAGCGCGATAAGAAGCTCAAAGACCAACGAGCTGCAATGATCGCCGAGGAAACAAAGGAAGCTCACCTCTCGGATAGCTCGTCAAGTGATGACGAAGGTTACATCGCTTTCAGCGAAAGTGATGATGAAGAATGTTTCGTTGGAGAGCACCAACAAAACGAGGGATCTTCAAAGGTAGATCTTCAACCCATATCACTTTCTTTCTCTGACGATGATTGTGCAGAAGAACGTGATGAAGACCTATCCGAGGCTGTGTCTTGGGAAGAAATCAAGAAGCAGCTGGATGACTATGCCGATCTCGTGGATACTCTCAAGGAGGTCGTTGAAGACAATGCTGAGCTTTTGGATAAAAATGAAAAATACAAGCTAGCATTGGAAGAAAGATTCTCTCCCTACGATGAAGAAAAGGAAAGGGAGATCGAAACCCTAAAGTCAAAGGTTGACGAATTGACTTTACGGGTCAAGGAGTTCGATACCAGGGAGCTCGAGAAGAACGAGTCCCTCAAGACCAAAGATGCCGAAATACACAGCCTTACCTCAAAGCTGGCTGACTTGGTAATTCGACACGAACTCCTCGTTAAAAAGGAAGAAAAACTTCAACTCACATTGAGTCAGTTGAAGAAAAGTGGAAAGAAGCTGGAAGAGGTCCAATCCATGCAACGCAATCCGCGCGATCACTCTGGGATTGGATTTAATGGAGAATCCAAGAAAAGCAAGAACAAAGACTGCGAGATCACGTTCGTGAAAGCGCAGCCTAAATCAAAGAATGTTCGGAAAGCTAATCAAGCTCTCCCTGATAAGATGGTCAAGCTGAAGAATCCAGCTCGACAGCCCCAGGCCATCCTCATAAAGCAACGAAAGAAAGAACAGCCCGCTCCTCAAAAGAAGGAGAGTCGACCTGCCCAGCAACGTCGACCTGCCCCCTACCATCAAAATAAGGCTGTTCATCAAGGGCGATACCAAGGCCAGCACTATCAAAGGCCGTATCATCCTGAGTTCTTCCACCCGGATTATCAAGGGTGCTACTGCCACTATTCTCAACAGTCAAATTTTTCAGACTGGCAGTATCAACCTGGGTTTTACAAAGAACACAATTATCAGCCTCGTCGCCCTCGCTCGAAGAAAACCAAGGCTCCCAAGCCCAAGACCGCTACTGCCTCGTCCTCAGCCTCGGATAGAAGCAGACCGGTGAAGCAAATATGGGTTCCAAAGGCCGTTCCCGCAACCGATGTAGCACCCAATCTCAAATGGGTTGCTAAGTTTAATTAATTGCAGGTTGGGAAGGCTCAAAGAAGGAGCCAAGCAGCTCATGGAGCTGTATGGATCATTGATAGTGGATGCTCAAAGCACATGACGTGTGACAAAACGCCACTTTCAAACTATCAAGAACGAGACGGGCCACTTGTAACCTTTGGAGGAAATTCTAAGGGATTTACAAGAGGCCAGGGCGATCTAAGAGTTGGTAAAACAACTATTTCTAACGTCTCTTATGTTGAAGGTCTTAATCATAATTTATTCTCTGTGTCACAATTCTGCTCGAGTGGTAAACGAGTAGAATTCACCGCTAACAAATGTCTCGTGAAAAATGAGGAAGGAGAAATTCTTCTTACCGGAATTTTGCAGGATAGACTCTATATTGTTCAATGGACAGATTGGATAGAGACCTGCCTAGTCACAAAGGCCGATTCCGAGACAAGCTGGTTATGGCACAAGAGGTTGAGTCACTTAAACTTCAAGGCCATCAACAAGCTAGCACGCAACAAGCTGGTGAACGACCTGCCAGACCAAGTCTTCGATCGTGATCACATCTGCAGAGCATGTCAAGCTGGAAAGCAAACAAGATCATCATTTCCAAGCGTGACGGCTCAATCATCAAATCGAATTCTTGAGCTTCTCCATCTCGACCTCTTCGGTCCAGTCACTCCCTTGAGTATAAACGGTAGAAAATATGCTCTCGTTATTATAGATGATTATTCTAGATTTACGTGGGTTATTTTCATGTACAAAAAGAAGGAGACATTGGAGAAGCTACCTGCGTTGCTGAGCAAGCTATGCAATCAAAAGGAGAAATCCATCATCTCCATTCGATCAGATCGAGGGACTGAATTTATCAATGCGATGATCGAAGAATATTGCACAAAGAGTGGGATTCATCATCAAACTTCAGCCGCACGCACACCTCAACAAAACGGCGTGGTGGAACGTCGTAACAGATCGCTGAAAGAAGCAGCTCGTACCATGTTGGATGAAACAAATCTTCCAAAGAAGTTTTGGGCAGAGGCCGTCAACACAGCCTGCTACACCCAAAACAGGTCGATCATCACGACCCGACATGGAAAGACTCCATACGAGCTGTGGAACAACAAGCTCCCCAGGTTAAAGTATTTTAAAGCTTTTGGGTGTTTGTGTTACATTCATAACAATGGGAAATCTCAATTGAAGACTTTTGATAGCAAGGCCGATCCAGGAGTATTTCTAGGATACTCAGAGGTTAGCAAAGCTTATAGAGTCTTTAATAAGAAAACCCTAGTTGTGGAGGTAACACCTCATGTTGTGTTTGATGAATCTACTTGTCTGTACAGAGAATCAAGTACAGGTATAGAACAGCCCGCTGCTAACAGGCCGTCTAACTCCCCCATTGACGACCTGCTAGTATGGACTCCAAATGATTTGGAGGAAGAGGATCAATCTGATCCTAAGGTCACACAGCAAGGGGGAAGTGATGCAAATGATAATACGAGCTGTAATACATCAGCCGGACTTAACCAGGCTGATCCCCCTCCCTCAATCCCCAAGACTGATGCTGTTCACGACCTTACATCCCAAATCGAGCAGCTCGATAACACAATGGAGCAGCTCAACATCCAGGCCGAACAGCAGCCTGATCAACAGCCCGAGCAACAGCATGTGCCCTCTGATCAACCTTCAACTCACCCGGAGTTTGACGAACCCATTAATGAGCCCGAGCCAATCATTTCAAATGAAGAAAGATCACGACGCAGACGATGGATCGATGATCATCCGAAAGAGCTCATTGTTGGGAACCCAAACCAAGGAGTGCGAACAAGAAGGACGATTGGTGAAAGTGCGCTATTAAGTTGCTATCTCTCTCGCATAGAACCCAAAGATGCCATTGAAGCTCTTCAAGATGCTGATTGGATTGAAGCCATGCAAGAAGAACTCAATGAATTCAAAAGAAATGAAGTATGGTCTCTAGTGGATCGTCCTTATCATCAAGGCGTCATTGGAGTCAAGTGGGTTTACAAAAACAAGAGAGATGAATCTGGAGAAGTTGTCAGAAATAAAGCCCGATTGGTTGCAAAGGGTTACTGTCAACAAGAAGGAATCGACTATGATGAGACGTTTGCCCCCGTTGCAAGATTAGAAGCTATAAGGCTGTTTCTAGCTTATGCCGCTCATCAACGATTCAAAGTCTACCAGATGGATGTTAAGAGTGCGTTTCTCAATGGCGTCCTTGAAGAGGAAGTCTATGTGGAACAGCCTCCTGGATTCGAGCAGGGTGATTCAAGCAAAGTCTACAAACTGCACAAGGCCGTCTATGGTCTTAAGCAAGCTCCTCGAGCTTGGTATGAGACGCTATCATCTTTCCTCATCGAATCAGGATTCAAGCGTGGTTCAGTCGACAAGACGCTATTCACTATCAAAGTGAATGAACATATCCTTTTTGTACAAATTTATGTTGATGATATTATATTTGGATCTAAGTCTCCCATACTGTGCGAAAAATTTGGTAACCTCATGACGGAAAAATACAAAATGTCTATGATGGGGGAAATGAATTTCTTTCTAGGGTTGCAGGTCAAGCAGTCCGATGAAGGAATCTTCATTAGTCAAACAAAGTACGCACACGAGCTGGTTGACAAGTTTGGTGTCAAAGACAGCAAGCCAGTCAAAATACCAATGCTCTCTGGTGGGAAGATCGACCCGGATCCCCAAGGAAAACCTGCCAACATAACACAGTACAGGGGTATTATTGGTTCATTACTTTATTTAACTGCTAGTCGACCTGACATCACTTTTGCAGTTGGAGTGTGTGCTCGATTTCAAGCTAATCCAAAGGAATCTCACTTGGAAGCAGCAAAGAAAATTCTTCGATACATCAAAGGAACCACAAATTTGGGTCTTTGTTATCCTTGTGATGACAACTTGCAGCTTACAGGTTATTCAGATTCTGATCATGCAGGGTGCAAGCTCGATAGGAAATCTACCTCGGGTACTTGCCATTTTCTCGGAAACAAGCTGATTTCTTGGTTTTCAAAGAAGCAAACTTCAGTAGCCACCTCCACCACAGAGGCCGAGTACATGGCCGCAGGAAGTTGTTGTGCACAAATCTTGTGGATCAAGCAACAACTTAAGGATTATGAAGTTGAAGTCAGTGAAGTGCCTATATTCTGCGACAGCTCGAGTGCCATCGCCATTACTCAGAATCCAGTTCTTCATTCAAGATGCAAGCACGTGGATATTCGACATCACTTCATTCGTGATCACGTGGAAAAGAAGAACGTAGTTATTGAGAAGATACACACTGACATTCAACGAGCTGATATTCTAACCAAACCCCTAGCCGAAGAAAGATTCAAAATGCTATGTGGAAAGCTGGGGTTACTAAATGTTGAGACATCAGGCCGATCGTAAGCCTACAGGCCGTTATCTCCTCATCGACCTACCACATCCTTCAAAAGCTTGTGTGGGACCAACAATCGGAACCAACAAGCAGGCCGTCTCTTTACAAGCAGGCCGATATTAAGGGGGAACAGGCCGTCATCTACTCAACAGGCCGATACCATTGAACAGGGAGACACTATTTGAACAGGCCGTTCCTATCAACAGGCCGTGTCCATCATCAGGCCGTCGACTATTCAATAGATCGACCTGCATTCCTCAAATTGAGGGGGAACACTTAGCCAAAGTGATCCATCATTTGAGGGGGAACAATGGTCAATGTCTGTCTCCAGGGCGTTTATTTCGCCAGGCCGACACCTTAAGTCCAGGCAGTTCCAACTCGCCAGGTCGATGTCATATGTCCAGGCCGATATCACAAATTGAGGCCGTTCATTTAGACAGACCGATATCATCAGACCAATATCAACCTGAATGCAACTGCATTTATGAAGGAAGAATCAAAGGGGCAGTATCACCCTTTTGTCTTATAACTTCCTTAATACGCATTGAATTTTTCATTTATTAATGTTATTTATTTCTCAATGTGTTTCATTATTTAAGGGACTGCAAATTTGCAGAAAATGAGGAAAAAGGGGAGTAATGATTACCATTTTTTCAACACATCTAGTCAAGTGTCAAGTTTTGACACGTTGACCGAGGCTACATTTAATTCCCTGCCATTTTTCTGTAAAAGTGCATATTTATGCACGTTCCAACCTCTTCACGCGCGGATGTGAAACGTTACACATTCCACGCGCCCACGATCGTGCGGTTGAGGATTAATACTGCAACTTTAACCTTTTCAAATTCGAACGATCTCAACCGTTCGAAAAATCTATATATGTCATGCAGTTTTCTCTCAAAAACTTTACTTACTCTTATCATCTTCATCTACTAAAACCTAATTTTCTCTGCAAAATTTTAAACTGCCGCCGTCGTGATCATCGTTTCTCTGCTTCTTCACTCTCTGCATCGAATCACTCGCAGTGGTTTGTGTTCTTTTTACCATTTATGCTTTTAATTTCCTGTCAAGTTCTTAACTGTGTTTCTCTATCTTTTCTCGAAAAACGATTGGTTCTCTTTCTAATCTCTTTTGAAAATTTGCAGAAAACAACAATGGCAGCAAATATCTTACCCTCTGGTCATAAAGAATTGCAGTGGTCGGAAGTAGAAGAGTTCTTGACGGCTCGCATCAAGTTCGAGCCCTACATGGTGCGTGAAAACTTCGGTTTTCACGATCTCGACTCCATGTTCGCCATGGTGGAGAAGTGTCGTTCATTCCATCAGATCATCTCCACCCGGCCGGCGAAGAATCTCCCCAGGCTTGTGGGTGCCTTCTTCTACAACTGGAATGAAGGAGATTCCGTATCCACCCACACCGTCTCTATTGGAACCACGAAGTCCGTGGCCACCATCAACGTTCTTGATGCTGTGAAAGCGGCCTTCGACATTGATGAAGAGGGGACGATGCAACTCTCTGACATTTCTAGGGACCAACTGCAGCTGGTTGCAGATCGTGTCCTAATCGAGCAGAGGCAGTTCGTGCCAGTCGCATTCAAAAGGAGCGAACTCCGCCCTAAATATCGCCTCTTGATGGACTTCGTGCAGAAGTGTTTCCTGGGGCTTCTCGGGAACTACGACCAGGTCACCCCTTTCAAATTCCAGATCTTGGCGGCCGTAGTGCTCGACCTACCCGTCTGTTGGGCCAAATTGTTGGTCTCCCTGCTTTGGGATGAAGCCAGGATGATCATCTGCGAGACGGAGGGAGAAGCCGTTGTAAAAGTATCTCTCCGCAACGACAAGCCGCTTCGCCTTGGGACGAAGGTGACCTCCATCATCATCTCCCACTTCAAGCAGAGGACGTGGTCCAAAGATCCGGACTTCCCCCCTCTGTTTATTCCAAAGGATCTCCACCAGCTGGAGATGGCGATAGGGGTTTCGGCGCAGATCTATCACAACTCCTCTGAAGATGTCAGGTTACACATTGCCAAGATGGGCCATTCCAAAGTTGGTTGGAGGATCCCAGATCGACCCCTTCAAAAGAAAAGGAAGGCCGATTTCGATCTGGTCCCCTCTCGCCCTGTCAAGAAGGGCCAGCCCGTGAAGAGGACTCCCCCTCGCAAAATGCAGTCGGCCTCCGGTGACCCTCCCAGACCGATGCATAAAGTCCTTCCCGTGCAGCTCGATGAGCCTGCAGCTCGCACGGAGACTTCGCGCTCTCCATCGCGCTCTCCATCAGCCGAACGGACTCCATCTCCAGTCCGTTCCGCCGGCGAGCCGTCCGCCTCGTAGAAACGGCCTGCATCTTCTACGCAGGTCGTTGCTCCCTCTCCAGCAAAGTCCCCTCGTGTCCAACGAGCTGGATCGGTGGAAATTGTTGATGTCACCGAAGAAGAGGTGGAGCAAGACACCATCCTGCCCATCCAGCCTATCCCCGAGCAGGCCGTCTCTCCTGCTCAAGCAATGGTGGCTTCGAAGAAGGCCGAAGCCAGGCTAAAGGTCATCGACCTGATGCCAGGAATCGATCAACTCCCCAAAACCCTCGACCTCGCTGCTCGCCTCCAGTTCTACCTGGATTGTAAGTCGAGTTACTACTACGTATTCGAGGCGTTGCTACAGGTCGTCACTCTCGATGACCTGAAGGTCGAGGAGCTGGCTCTTGAAGCGGAGTTCGGTTTCTACACCGTGGGGGATGCGGCCTCCAATTTTCGCCAGCTGGTGCTTCGCCGCATGAAGGTCGAAGCCAAAATTTTGGGCATCGACCTTCGCCCCCTATATGCGCACTCTCGCGCCCTGTACAACTCCGCCACCGAAGCCGGAGATGAGTTTTTGAAAATGAGAAACCACTTAAGGTGCCCGATTCGGAATCTATTTTCACCTATTAAACACAGTTAAATACTAAAAGTTGCAAGTCCATATTGTTGCCATTCAAATGAGCTTTCTAGGGGTTTTAAAACCGGGTCATTCGGATCTAAAACGAGTTAGATATGGCCAAAACGGTGAGGGCACGATGGAATCTGGGTCGAACGTGGAGGGCAGCAGGCAAAAAGGCCTATATCTCATTCGTTATCGTCCGGATCCATTTTATTCTTTCACCGCATAAAATTATATTCCAAGAGCTATAATTATGGGCCCCCGGAGGTACAAAATCTGCCGCTCTCCGGCGGACCGAAAAAATGAGTTTTTGCCCTAGGGGTACCCCTATGAGTTTCGGTCAAAAACGCTCCGGAATGGAATCTAAATTTTATTATTCTAAAGCATCCCA
This sequence comes from Thymus quinquecostatus, assembly GCA_024222315.1. Lineage (NCBI taxonomy): Eukaryota > Viridiplantae > Streptophyta > Magnoliopsida > Lamiales > Lamiaceae > Thymus > Thymus quinquecostatus. The sequence goes on from JANAFA010000098.1 coordinate 52,005, forward strand.
GTGATGTTTTGGAGCGGTAAATGATGAATTTGCATCATTTTAGCTCCTATAGAGGCTAGATTGTACGATTACTTCGGAAAATGAGAAACTGCTTAAGGTGCCCGATTCGGAATCTATTTTCACCTATTAAACACAGTCAAATACTAAAAGTTGCAAGTCCATATTGTAGCCATTCAAATGAGCTTTCTAGGGGTTTTAAAACGGGGTCATTCAGATCTAAAACGAGTCAGATATGGCCAAAACGGTGAGGGCCCGATGGAATCTGGGTCGAACGTGGAGGGCAGCAGGCAAAAAGGCCTATATCTCATTCGTTATCGTCCGGATCCATTTTATTCTTTCACCGCAAGAAATTATATTCCAAGAGCTATAATTATGGTCCCCCGAAGGTACAAAATCCGCCGCTCTCCGGCAGACCGAAAAAAATGAGTTTTTGCCCTAGTGGTACCCCTATGAGTTTCGGTCAAAAACGCTCCGGAAGGGAATCTAAATTTTATTATTCCAAAGCATCCCAGTGATGTTTTGGAGCGGTAAATGATGAATTTTGCATCATTTTAGCTCCTATATAGAGGCTAGATTGTACGATTACTCTTGAAAATGAGAAACCGCTTAAGGTGCCCGATTCGGAATCTATTTTCACCTATTAAACACAGTCAAATACTAAAAGTTGCAAGTCCATATTGTAGCCATTCAAATGAGCTTTCTAGGGGTTTTAAAACCGGGTCATTCGGATCTAAAACGAGTTAGGCCAAAACGGTGAGGGCACGATGGAATCTGGGTCGAACGTGGAGGGCAGCAGGCAAAAAGGCCTATATCTCATTCGTTATCGTCCGGATCCATTTTATTCTTTCACCGCAAGAAATTATATTCCAAGAGCTATAATTATGGTCCCCCGGAGGTACAAAATCCGCCGCTCTCCGGCGGACCGAAAAAATGAGTTTTTGCCCTAGTGGTACCCCTATGAGTTTCGGTCAAAAACGCTCCGGAAGGGAATCTAAATTTTATTATTCCAAAGCATCCCAGTGATGTTTTGGAGCGGTAAATGATGAATTTTGCATCATTTTAGCTCCTATATAGAGGCTAGATTGTACGATTACTCTTGAAAATGAGAAACCGCTTAAGGTGCCCGATTCGGAATCTATTTTCACCTATTAAACACAGTCAAATACTAAAAGTTGCAAGTCCATATTGTAGCCATTCAAATGAGCTTTCTAGTGGTTTTAAAACCGGGTCATTCGGATCTAAAACGAGTTAGATATGGCCAAAAAGGTGAGGGCACGATGGAATCTGGGTCGAACGTGGAGGGCAGCAGGCAAAAAGGACTATATCTCATTCGTAATCGTCCGGATCCATTTTATTCTTTCACATCATGAAATTATATTCCAAGAGCTATAATTATGGGCCCCTCGGAGGTACAAAATCCGCCGCTCTCCGGCGGACCAAAAAAATGAGTTTTTGCCCTAGGGGTACCCCTATGAGTTTCAGTCAAAAACACTCCGGAGATTTTATTATTACAAAGCATCCCAGTGATGTTTTGGAGCGGTAAATAATGAATTTTGCATCATTTTAGCTCCTATATAGAGGCTAGATTGTACGATTACTCTTGAAAATGAGAAACCGCTTAAGGTGCCCGATTCGGAATCTATTTTCACCTATTAAACACAGTCAAATACTAAAAGTTGCAAGTCCATATTGTAGCCATTCAAATGAGCTTTCTAGGGGTTTTAAAACCGGGTCATTCGGATCTAAAACGAGTTAGATATGGCCAAAACGGTGAGGGCACGATGGAATCTGGGTCGAACGTGGAGGGCAGCAGGCAAAAAGGCCTATATCTCATTCGTAATCGTCCGGATCCATTTTATTCTTTCACCGCATGAAATTATATTCCAAGAGCTATAATTATGGGCCCCCGGAGGTACAAAATCCGCCGCTCTCCGGCGGACCAAAAAAATGAGTTTTTGCCCTAGGGGTACCCCTATGAGTTTCAGTCAAAAACGCTCCGGAATGGAATCTAAATTTTACTATTCCAAAGCATCCCAGTGATGTTTTGGAGCGGTAAATGATGAATTTTGCATCATTTTAGCTCCTATATAGAGGCTAGATTGTACGATTACTCTTGAAAATGATAAACCGCTTAAGGTGCCCGATTCGGAATCTATTTTCACCTATTAAACACAGTCAAATACTAAAAGTTGCAAGTCCATATTGTAGCCATTCAAATGAGCTTTCTAGGGGTTTTAAAACCGGGTCATTCGGATCTAAAACGAGTTAGATATGGCCAAAACGGTGAGGGCACGATGGAATCTGGGTCGAACGTGGAGGGCAGCAGGCAAAAAGGCCTATATCTCATTCGTTATCGTCCGGATCCATTTTATTCTTTCACCGCATGAAATTATATTCCAAGAGCTATAATTATGGTCCCCCGGAGGTACAAAATCCGCCGTTCTCCGGCGGACCGAAAAAATGAGTTTTTGCCCTAGTGGTACCCCTATGAGTTTCGGTCGAAAACGCTCCGGAATGGAATCTAAATTTTATTATATTCCAAAGCATCCTAGTGATGTTTTGGAGCGGTAAATGATGAATTTTGCATCATTTTAGCTCCTATATAGAGGCTAGATTGTACGATTACTCTTGAAAATGAGAAACCGCTTAAGGTGCCCGATTCGGAATCTATTTTCACCTATTAAACACAGTCAAATACTAAAAGTTGCAAGTCCATATTGTAGCCATTCAAATGAGCTTTCTAGGGGTTTTAAAACGGGGTCATTCGGATCTAAAACGAGTTAGATATGGCAAAAACGGTGAGGGCCCGATGGAATCTGGGTCGAACGTGGAGGGCAGCAGGCAAAAAGGCCTATATCTCATTCGTTATCGTCCGGATCCATTTTATTCTTTCACCGCATGAAATTATATTCCAAGAGCTATAATTATGGTCCCCCGGAGGTACAAAATCCGCCGCTCTCCGGCGGACCGAAAAAATGAGTTTTTGCCCTAGTGGTACCCCTATGAGTTTCGGTCAAAAACGCTCCGGAAGGGAATCTAAATTTTATTATTCCAAAGCATCCCAGTGATATTTTGGAGCGGTAAATGATGAATTTTGCATCATTTTAGCTCCTATATAGAGGCTAGATTGTACGATTACTCTTGAAAATGAGAAACCGCTTAAGGTGCCCGATTCGGAATCTATTTTCACCTATTAAACACAGTCAAATACTAAAAGTTGCAAGTCCATATTGTAGCCATTCAAATGAGCTTTCTAGGGGTTTTAAAACCGGGTCATTCGGATCTAAAACGAGTTAGATATGGCCAAAACGGTGAGGGCACGATGGAATCTGGGTCGAACGTGGAGGCAGCAGGCAAAAAGGCCTATATCTCATTCGTTATCGTCCGGATCCATTTTATTCTTTCACCGCATGAAATTATATTCCAAGAGCTATAATTATGGTCCCCCGGAGGTATAAAATCCGCCGTTCTCCGGCGAACCGAAAAATGAGTTTTTGCCCTAGTGGTACCCCTATGAGTTTCGGTCAAAAACGCTCCGGAAGGGAATCTAAATTTTATTATTCCAAAGCATCCCAGTGATGTTTTGGAGCGGTAAATGATGAATTTTGCATCATTTTAGCTCCTATATAGAGGCTAGATTGTACGATTACTCTTGAAAATGAGAAACCGCTTAAGGTGCCCGATTCGGAATCTATTTTCACCTATTAAACACAGTCAAATACTAAAAGTTGCAAGTCCATATTGTAGCCATTCAAATGAGCTTTCTAGGGGTTTTAAAACTGGGTCATTCGGATCTAAAACGAGTTAGGCCAAAACGGTGAGGGCACGATGGAATCTGGGTCGAACGTGGAGGGCAGCAGGCAAAAAGGCCTATATCTCAGTCGTTATCGTCCGGATCCATTTTATTCTTTCACCGCAAGAAATTATATTCCAAGAGCTATAATTATGGTCCCCCGGAGGTACAAAATCCGCCGCTCTCCGGCGGACCGAAAAAATGAGTTTTTGCCTAGTGGTACCCCTATGAGTTTCGGTCAAAAACGCTCCGGAAGGGAATCTAAATTTTATTATTCCAAAGCATCCCAGTGATGTTTTGGAGCGGTAAATGATGAATTTTGCATCATTTTAGCTCCTATATAGAGGCTAGATTGAACGATTACTCTGGAAAATGAGAAACCGCTTAAGGTGCCCGATTCGGAATCTATTTTCACCTATTAAACACAGTTAAATACTAAAAGTTGCAAGTCCATATTGTAGCCATTCAAATGAGCTTTCTAGGGGTTTTAAAACCGGGTCATTCGGAACTAAAACGAGTTAGATATGGCCAAAACGGTGAGGGCACGATGGAATCTGGGTCGAACGTGGAGGGCAGCAAGCAAAAAGGCCTATATCTCATTCGTAATCGTCCGGATCCATTTTATTCTTTCACCACATGAAATTATATTCCAAGAGCTATAATTATGGGCCCCCGGAGGTACAAAATCCGCCGCTCTCCGACGGACCGAAAAAATGAGTTTTTGCCCGAGGGGTACCCCTATGAGTTTCGGTCAAAAACGCTCCGGAATGGAATCTAAATTTTATTATTCCAAAGCATCCCAGTGATGTTTTGGAGCGGTAAATGATGAATTTTGCATCATTTTAGCTCCTATATAGAGGCTAGATTGTACGATTACTTCGGAAAATGAGAAACTGCTTAAGGTGCCCGATTCGGAATCTATTTTAACCTATTAAACACAGTCAAATACTAAAAGTTGCAAGTCCATATTGTAGCCATTCAAATGAGCTTTCTAGGGGTTTTAAAACGGGGTCATTCGGATCTAAAACGAGTCAGATATGGCCAAAACGGTGAGGGCCCGATGGAATCTGGGTCGAACGTGGAGGGCAGCAGGCAAAAAGGCCTATATCTCATTCGTTATCGTCCGGATCCATTTTATTCTTTCACCGCATGAAATTATATTCCAAGAGCTATAATTATGGTCCCCCGGAGGTACAAAATCCGCCGCTCTCCGGCGGACCGAAAAAATGAGTTTTTGCCCTAGTGGTACCCCTATGAGTTTCGGTCAAAAACGCCCCGGAAGGGAATCTAAATTTTATTATTCCAAAGCATCCCAGTGATGTTTTGGAGCGGTAAATGATGAATTTTGCATCATTTTAGCTCCTATATAGAGGCTAGATTGTACGATTACTCTTGAAAATGAGAAACCGCTTAAGGTGCCCGATTCGGAATCTATTTTCACCTATTAAACACAGTTAAATACTAAAAGTTGCAAGTCCATATTGTAGCCATTCAAATGAGCTTTCTAGGGGTTTTAAAACCGGGTCATTCGGATCTAAAACGAGTTAGATATGGCCAAAACGGTGAGGGCACGATGGAATCTGGGTCGAACGTGGAGGGCAGCAGGCAAAAAGGCCTATATCTCATTCGTAATCGTCCGGATCCATTTTATTCTTTCACCACATGAAATTATATTCCAAGAGCTATAATTATGGGCCCCCCGGAGGTACAAAATCCGCCGCTCTCCGGCGGACCGAAAAAATGAGTTTTTGCCCTAGGGGTACCCCTATGAGTTTCGGTCAAAAACGCTCCGGAATGGAATCTAAATTTTATTATTCCAAAGCATCCCAGTGATGTTTTGGAGCGGTAAATGATGAATTTTGCATCATTTTAGCTCCTATATGAGGCTAGATTGTACGATTACTTCGGAAAATGAGAAACTGCTTAAGGTGCCCGATTCGGAATCTATTTTAACCTATTAAACACAGTCAAATACTAAAAGTTGCAAGTCCATATTGTAGCCATTCAAATGAGCTTTCTAGGGGTTTTAAAACGGGGTCATTCGGATCTAAAACGAGTCAGATATGGCCAAAACGGTGAGGGCCCGATGAAATCTGGGTCGAACGTGGAGGGCAGCAGGCAAAAAGGCCTATATCTCATTCGTTATCGTCCGGATCCATTTTATTCTTTCACCGCATGAAATTATATTCCAAGAGCTATAATTATGGTCCCCCGGAGGTACAAAATCCGCCGCTCTCCGGCGGACCGAAAAAATGAGTTTTTGCCCGAGGGGTACCCCTATGAGTTTCGGTCAAAAACGCTCCGGAATGGAATCTAAATTTTATTATTCCAAAGCATCCCAGTGATGTTTTGGAGCGGTAAATGATGAATTTTTGCATCATTTAGCTCCTATATAGAGGCTAGATTGTACGATTACTCTTGAAAATGAGAAACCGCTTAAGGTTCCCGATTCGGAATCTATTTTCACCTATTAAACACAGTTAAATACTAAAAGTTGCAAGTCCATATTGTAGCCATTCAAATTAGCTTTCTAGGGGTTTTAAAACCGGGTCATTCGGATCTAAAACGAGTTAGATATGGCCAAAACGGTGAGGGCACGATGGAATCTGGGTCGAACGTGGAGGGCAGCAAGCAAAAAGGCCTATATCTCATTCGTAATCGTCCGGATCCATTTTATTCTTTCACCACATGAAATTATATTCCAGAGCTATAATTATGGCCCCCGGAGGTACAAAATCCGCCGCTCTCCGGCGGACCGAAAAAATGAGTTTTGCCCGAGGGGTACCCCTATGAGTTTCGGTCAAAAACGCTCCGGAATGGAATCTAAATTTTATTATTCCAAAGCATCCCAGTGATGTTTTGGAGCGGTAAATGATGAATTTTGCATCATTTAGCTCCTATATAGAGGCTAGATTGTACGATTACTTCGGAAAATGAGAAACTGCTTAAGGTGCCCGATTCGGAATCTATTTTAACCTATTAAACACAGTCAAATACTAAAGTTGCAAGTCCATATTGTAGCCATTCAAATGAGCTTTCTAGGGGTTTTAAAACGGGGTCATTCGGATCTAAAACGAGTCAGATATGGCCAAAAACGGTGAGGGCCCGATGGAATCTGGGTCGAACGTGGAGGGCAGCAGGCAAAAAGGCCTATATCTCATTCGTTATCGTCCGGATCCATTTTATTCTTTCACCGCATGAAATTATATTCCAAGAGCTATAATTATGGTCCCCCGGAGGTACAAAATCCGCCGCTCTCCGGCGGACCGAAAAAAATGAGTTTTTGCCCCTAGTGGTACCCCTATGAGTTTCGGTCAAAAACGCCCCGGAAGGGAATCTAAATTTTATTATTCCAAAGCATCCCAGTGATGTTTTGGAGCGGTAAATGATGAATTTTGCATCATTTTATCTCCTATATAGAGGCTAGATTGTACGATTACTCTTGAAAATGAGAAACCGCTTAAGGTGCCCGATTCGGAATCTATTTTCACCTATTAAACACAGTTAAATACTAAAAGTTGCAAGTCCATATTGTAGCCATTCAAATGAGCTTTCTAGGGGTTTTAAAACCGGGTCATTCGGATCTAAAACGAGTTAGATATGGCCAAAACGGTGAGGGCACGATGGAATCTGGGTCGAACGTGGGAGGGCAGCAGGCAAAAAGGCCTATATCTCATTCGTAATCGTCCGGATCCATTTTATTCTTTCACCACATGAAATTATATTCCAAGAGCTATAATTATGGGCCCCCGGAGGTACAAAATCCGCCGCTCTCCGGCGGACCGAAAAAATGAGTTTTTGCCCTAGGGGTACCCCTATGAGTTTCAGTCAAAAACGCTCCGAATGGAATCTAAATTTTATTATTCCAAAGCATCCTAGTGATGTTTTGGGGCGGGTAAATGATGAATTTTGCATCATTTTAGCTCCTATATAGAGGCTAGACTGTACGATTACTCTTGAAAATGAGAAACCGCTTAAGGTGCCCGATTCGGAATCTATTTTCACCTATTAAACACAGTCAAATACTAAAAGTTGCAAGTCCATATTGTAGCCATTCAAATGAGCTTTCTAGGGGTTTTAAAACCGGGTCATTCGGATCTAAAACGAGTTAGGCCAAAACGGTGAGGGCACGATGGAATCTGGGTCGAACGTGGAGGGCAGCAGGCAAAAAGGCCTATATCTCATTCGTTATCGTCCCGATCCATTTTATTCTTTCACCACATGAAATTATATTCCAAGAGCTATAATTATGGGCCCCCGGAGGTACAAAATCCGCCGCTCTCCGGCGGACCGAAAAAAATGAGTTTTTGCCCTAGGGGTACCCCTATGAGTTTCGGTCAAAAACGCTCCGGAATGGAATCTAAATTTTATTATTCCAAAGCATCCCAGTGATGTTTTGGAGCGGTAAATGATGAATTTTGCATCATTTTAGCTCCTATATGAGGCTAGATTGTACGATTACTTCGGAAAATGAGAAACTGCTTAAGGTGCCCGATTCGGAATCTATTTTAACCTATTAAACACAGTCAAATACTAAAAGTTGCAAGTCCATATTGTAGCCATTCAAATGAGCTTTCTAGGGGTTTTAAAACGGGGGTCATTCGGATCTAAAACGAGTCAGATTATGGCCAAAACGGTGAGGGCCCGATGGAATCTGGGTCGAACGTGGAGGGCAGCAGGCAAAAAGGCCTATATCTCATTCGTTATCGTCCGGATCCATTTTATTCTTTCACCGCATGAAATTATATTCCAAGAGCTATAATTATGGTCCCCCGGAGGTACAAAATCCGCCGCTCTCCGGCGGACCGAAAAAATGAGTTTTTGCCCTAGTGGTACCCCTATGAGTTTCGGTCAAAAACGCTCGGAAGGGAATCTAAATTTTATTATTCCAAAGCATCCCAGTGATGTTTTGGAGCGGTAAAATGATGAATTTTGCATCATTTTAGCTCCTATATAGAGGCTAGATTGTACGATTACTCTTGAAAATGAGAAACCGCTTAAGGTGCCCGATTCGGAATCTATTTTCACCTATTAAACACAGTTAAATACTAAAAGTTGCAATTCCATATTGTAGCCATTCAAATGAGCTTTCTAGGGGTTTTAAAACCGGGTCATTCGGAACTAAAACGAGTTAGATATGGCCAAAACGGTGAGGGCACGATGGAATCTGGGTCGAACGTGGAGGGCAGCAGGCAAAAAGGCCTATATCTCATTCGTAATCGTCCGGATCCATTTTATTCTTTCACCACATGAAATTATATTCCAAGAGCTATAATTATGGGCCCCCGGAGGTACAAAATCCGCCGCTCTCCGGCGGACCGAAAAAATGAGTTTTTGCCCTAGGGGTACCCCTATGAGTTTCAGTCAAAAACGCTCCGGAATGGAATCTAAATTTTATTATTCCAAAGCATCCTAGTGATGTTTTGGAGCGGTAAATGATGAATTTTGCATCATTTTAGCTCCTATATAGAGGCTAGATTGTACGATTACTCTTGAAAATGAGAAACCGCTTAAGGTGCCCGATTCGGAATCTATTTTCACCTATTAAACACAGTCAAATACTAAAAGTTGTAAGTCCATATTGTAGCCATTCAAATGAGCTTTCTAGGGGTTTTAAAACCGGGTCATTCGGATCTAAAACGAGTTAGGCCAAAACGGTGAGGGCACGATGGAATCTGGGTCGAACGTAGAGGGCAGCAGGCAAAAAGGCCTATATCTCATTCGTTATCGTCCGGATCCATTTTATTCTTTCACCGCAAGAAATTATATTCCAAGAGCTATAATTATGGTCCCCCGGAGGTACAAAATCCGCCGCTCTCCGGCGGACCGAAAAAATGAGTTTTTGCCCTAGTGGTACCCCTATGAGTTTCGGTCAAAAACGCTCCGGAAGGGAATCTAAATTTTATTATTCCAAAGCATCCCAGTGATGTTTTGGAGCGGTAAATGATGAATTTTGCATCATTTTAGCTACTATATAGAGGCTAGATTGTACGATTACTCTTGAAAATGAGAAACCGCTTAAGGTGCCCGATTTGGAATCTATTTTCACCTATTAAACACAGTTAAATACTAAAAGTTGCAAGTCCATATTGTAGCCATTCAAATGAGCTTTCTAGGGGTTTTAAAACCGGGTCATTCGGATCTAAAACGAGTTTGATATGGCCAAAACGGTGAGGGCACGATGGAATCTGGGTCGAACGTGGAGGGCAGCAGGCAAAAAGGCCTATATCTCATTCGTAATCGTCCGGATCCATTTTATTCTTTCACCACATGAAATTATATTCCAAGAGCTATAATTATGGGCCCCCGGAGGTACAAAATCCGCCGCTCTCCGGCGGACCGAAAAAATGAGTTTTTGCCCTAGGGGTACCCCTATGAGTTTCAGTCAAAAACGCTCCGGAATGGAATCTAAATTTTATTATTCCAAAGCATCCCAGTGATGTTTTGGAGCGGTAAATGATGAATTTTGCATCATTTTAGCTCCTATATAGAGGCTAGATTGTACGATTACTCTTGAAAATGAGAAACCGCTTAAGGTGCCCGATTCGGAATCTATTTTCACCTATTAAACACAGTCAAATACTAAAAGTTGCAAGTCCATATTGTAGCCATTCAAATGAGCTTTCTAGGGGTTTTAAAACCGGGTCATTCGGATCTAAAACGAGTTAGGCCAAAACGGTGAAGGCACGATGGAATCTGGGTCGAACGTGGAGGGCAGCAGGCAAAAAGGCCTATATCTCATTCGTTATCGTCCGGATCCATTTTATTCTTTCACCGCAAGAAATTATATTCCAAGAGCTATAATTATGGTCCCCCGGAGGTACAAAATCCGCCGCTCTCCGGTGGACCGAAAAAATGAGTTTTTGCTCTAGTGGTACCCCTATGAGTTTCGGTCAAAAACGCTCCGGAAGGGAATCTAAATTTTATTATTCCAAAGCAACCCAGTGATGTTTTGGAGTGTTAAATGATGAATTTTGCATCATTTTAGCTCCTATATAGAGGCTAGATTGTACGATTACTCTTGAAAATGAGAAACCGCTTATGGTGCCCGATTCGGAATCTATTTTCACCTATTAAACACAGTCAAATACTAAAAGTTGCAAGTCCATATTGTAGCCATTCAAATGAGCTTTCTTGGGGTTTTAAAACCGGGTCATTCGGATCTAAAACGAGTTAGATATGACCAAAACGGTGAGGGCACGATGGAATCTGGGTCGAACGTGGAGGGCAGCAGGCAAAAAGGCCTATGTCTCATTCGTAATCGTCCGGATCCATTTTATTCTTTCACCGCATGAAATTATATTCCTAAAGCTATAATTATGGGCCCCCGGACGTACAAAATCCGCCGCTCTCCGGCGGACCAAAAAAATGAGTTTTTGCCCTAGGGGTACCCCTATGAGTTTCAGTCAAAAACACTCCGGAGATTTTATTATTACAAAGCATCCCAGTGATGTTTTGGAGCGGTAAATAATGAATTTTGCATCATTTTAGCTCCTATATAGAGGCTAGATTGTACGATTACTCTTGAAAATGAGAAACCGCTTAAGGTGCCCGATTCGGAATCTATTTTCACCTATTAAACACAGTCAAATACTAAAAGTTGCAAGTCCATATTGTAGCCATTCAAATGAGCTTTCTAGGGGTTTTAAAACCGGGTCATTCGGATCTAAAACGAGTTAGATATGGCCAAAACGGTGAGGGCACGATGGAATCTGGGTCGAACGTGGAGGGCAGCAGGCAAAAAGGCCTATATCTCATTCGTAATCGTCCGGATCCATTTTATTCTTTCACCGCATGAAATTATATTCCAAGAGCTATAATTATGGGCCCCCGGAGGTACAAAATCCGCCGCTCTCCGGCGGACCAAAAAAATGAGTTTTTGCCCTAGGGGTACCCCTATGAGTTTCAGTCAAAAACGCTCCGGAATGGAATCTAAATTTTACTATTCCAAAGCATCCCAGTGATGTTTTGGAGCGGTAAATGATGAATTTTGCATCATTTTAGCTCCTATATAGAGGCTAGATTGTACGATTACTCTTGAAAATGATAAACCGCTTAAGGTGCCCGATTCGGAATCTATTTTCACCTATTAAACACAGTCAAATACTAAAAGTTGCAAGTCCATATTGTAGCCATTCAAATGAGCTTTCTAGGGGTTTTAAAACCGGGTCATTCGGATCTAAAACGAGTTAGATATGGCCAAAACGGTGAGGGCACGATGGAATCTGGGTCGAACGTGGAGGGCAGCAGGCAAAAAGGCCTATATCTCATTCGTTATCGTCCGGATCCATTTTATTCTTTCACCGCATGAAATTATATTCCAAGAGCTATAATTATGGTCCCCCGGAGGTACAAAATCCGCCGTTCTCCGGCGGACCGAAAAAATGAGTTTTTGCCCTAGTGGTACCCCTATGAGTTTCGGTCGAAAACGCTCCGGAATGGAATCTAAATTTTATTATATTCCAAAGCATCCTAGTGATGTTTTGGAGCGGTAAATGATGAATTTTGCATCATTTTAGCTCCTATATAGAGGCTAGATTGTACGATTACTCTTGAAAATGAGAAACCGCTTAAGGTGCCCGATTCGGAATCTATTTTCACCTATTAAACACAGTCAAATACTAAAAGTTGCAAGTCCATATTGTAGCCATTCAAATGAGCTTTCTAGGGGTTTTAAAACGGGGTCATTCGGATCTAAAACGAGTTAGATATGGCAAAAACGGTGAGGGCCCGATGGAATCTGGGTCGAACGTGGAGGGCAGCAGGCAAAAAGGCCTATATCTCATTCGTTATCGTCCGGATCCATTTTATTCTTTCACCGCATGAAATTATATTCCAAGAGCTATAATTATGGTCCCCCGGAGGTACAAAATCCGCCGCTCTCCGGCGGACCGAAAAAATGAGTTTTTGCCCTAGTGGTACCCCTATGAGTTTCGGTCAAAAACGCTCCGGAAGGGAATCTAAATTTTATTATTCCAAAGCATCCTAGTGATGTTTTGGAGCGGTAAATGATGAATTTTGCATCATTTTAGCTCCTATAGAGAGGCTAGATTGTACGATTACTCTTGAAAATGAGAAACCGCTTAAGGTGCCCGATTCGGAATCTATTTTCACCTATTAAACACAGTCAAATACTAAAAGTTGCCAGTCCATATTGTAGCCATTCAAATGAGCTTTCTAGGGGTTTTAAAACCGGGTCATTCGGATCTAAAACGAGTTAGATATGGCCAAAACGGTGAGGGCACGATGGAATCTGGGTCGAACGTGGAGGGCAGCAGGCAAAAAGGCCTATATCTCATTCGTAATCGTCCGGATCCATTTTATTCTTTCACCGCATGAAATTATATTCCAAGAGCTATAATTATGGGCCCCCGGAGGTACAAAATCCGCCGCTCTCCGGCGGACCGAAAAAATGAGTTTTTGCCCTAGGGGTACCCCTATGAGTTTCAGTCAAAAACGCTCTGGAATGGAATCTAAATTTTATTATTCCAAAGCATCCCAGTGATGTTTTGGAGCGGTAAATGATGAATTTTGCATCATTTTAGCTCCTATATAGAGGCTAGATTGTACGATTACTCTTGAAAATGAGAAACCGCTTAAGGTGCCTGATTCGGAATCTATTTTCACCTATTAAACACAGTCAAATACTAAAAGTTGCAAGTCCATATTGTAGCCATTCAAATGAGCTTTCTAGGGGTTTTAAAACCGGGTCATTCGGATCTAAAACGAGTTAGATATGGCCAAAACGGTGAGGGCACGATGGAATCTGGGTCGAACGTGGAGGGCAGCAGGCAAAAAGGCCTATATCTCATTCGTAATCGTCCGGATCAATTTTATTCTTTCACCACATGAAATTATATTCCAAGAGCTATAATTATGGGCCCCCGGAGGTACAAAATCCGTCGCTCTCCGGCGGACCGAAAAAATGAGTTTTTGCCCTAGGGGTACCCCTATGAGTTTCAGTCAAAAACGCTCCGGAATGGAATCTAAATTTTATTATTCCAAAGCATCCTAGTGATGTTTTGGGGCGGTAAATGATGAATTTTGCATCATTTTAGATCCTATATAGAGGCTAGATTGTACGATTACTCTTGAAAATGAGAAACCGCTTAAGGTGCCCGATTCGGAATCTATTTTCACCTATTAAACACAGTCAAATACTAAAAGTTGCAAGTCCATATTGTAGCCATTCAAATGAGCTTTCTAGGGGTTTTAAAACCGGGTCATTCGGATCTAAAACGAGTTAGGCCAAAACGGTGAGGGCACGATGGAATCTGGGTCGAACGTGGAGGGCAGCAGGCAAAAAGGCCTATATCTCATTCGTTATCGTCCGGATCCATTTTATTCTTTCACCACGTGAAATTATATTCCAAGAGCTATAATTATGGGCCCCCGGAGGTACAAAATCCGCCGCTCTCCGGCGGACCGAAAAAATGAGTTTTTGCCCTAGGGGTACCCCTATGAGTTTCGGTAAAAAACGCTCCGGAATGGAATCTAAATTTTATTATTCCAAAGCATCCCAGTGATGTTTTGGAGCGGTAAATGATGAATTTTGCATCATTTTAGCTCCTATATGAGGCTAGATTGTACGATTACTTCGGAAAATGAGAAACTGCTTAAGGTGCCCGATTCGGAATCTATTTTAACCTATTAAACACAGTCAAATACTAAAAGTTGCAAGTCCATATTGTAGCCATTCAAATGAGCTTTCTAGGGGTTTTAAAACGGGGTCATTTGGATCTAAAACGAGTCAGATATGGCCAAAACGGTGAGGGCCCGATGGAATCTGGGTCGAACGTGGAGGGCAGCAGGCAAAAAGGCCTATATCTCATTCGTTATCGTCCGGATCCATTTTATTCTTTCACCGCATGAAATTATATTCCAAGAGCTATAATTATGGTCCCCCGGAGGTACAAAATCCGCCGCTCTCCGGCGGACCGAAAAAATGAGTTTTTGCCCTAGTGGTACCCCTATGAGTTTCGGTCAAAAACGCCTCGGAAGGGAATCTAAATTTTATTATTCCAAAGCATCCCAGTGATGTTTTGGAGCGGTAAATGATGAATTTTGCATCATTTTAGCTCCTATATAGAGGCTAGATTGTACGATTACTCTTGAAAATGAGAAACCGCTTAAGGTGCCCGATTCGGAATCTATTTTCACCTATTAAACACAGTTAAATACTAAAAGTTGCAATTCCATATTGTAGCCATTCAAATGAGCTTTCTAGGGGTTTTAAAACCGGGTCATTCGGATCTAAAACGAGTTAGATATGGCCAAAACGGTGAGGGCACGATGGAATCTGGGTCGAACGTGGAGGGCAGCAGGCAAAAAGGCCTATATCTCATTCGTAATCGTCCGGATCCATTTTATTCTTTCACCACATGAAATTATATTCCAAGAGCTATAATTATGGGCCCCCGGAGGTACAAAATCCGCCGCTCTCCGGCGGACCGAAAAAATGAGTTTTTGCCCTAGGGGTACCCCTATGAGTTTCAGTCAAAAACGCTCCGGAATGGAATCTAAATTTTATTATTCCAAAGCATCCTAGTGATGTTTTGGAGCGGTAAATGATGAATTTTGCATCATTTTAGCTCCTATATATAGGCTAGATTGTACGATTACTCTTGAAAATGAGAAACCGCTTAAGGTGCCCGATTCGGAATCTATTTTCACCTATTAAACACAGTCAAATACTAAAAGTTGTAAGTCCATATTGTAGCCAATCAAATGAGCTTTCTAGGGGTTTTAAAACCGGGTCATTCGGATCTAAAACGAGTTAGGCCAAAACGGTGAGGGCACGATGGAATCTGGATCGAACGTGGAGGGCAGCAGGCAAAAAGGCCTATATCTCATTCGTTATCGTCCGGATCCATTTTATTCTTTCACCGCAAGAAATTATATTCCAAGAGCTATAATTATGGTCCCCCGGAGGTACAAAATCCGCCGCTCTCCGGTGGACCGAAAAAATGAGTTTTTGCCCTAGTGGTACCCCTATGAGTTTCGGTCAAAAACGCTCCGGAAGGGAATCTAAATTTTATTATTCCAAAGCATCCCAGTGATGTTTTGGAGCGGTAAATGATGAATTTTGCATCATTTTAGCTCCTATATAGAGGCTAGATTGTACGATTACTCTTGAAAATGACAAACCGCTTAAGGTGCCCGATTTGGAATCTATTTTCACCAATTAAACACAGTTAAATACTAAAAGTTGCAAGTCCATATTGTAGCCATTCAAATGAGCTTTCTAGGGGTTTTAAAACCGGGTCATTCGGATCTAAAACGAGTTAGATATGGCCAAAACGGTGAGGGCACGATGGAATCTGGGTCGAACGTGGAGGGCAGCAGGCAAAAAGGCCTATATCTCATTCGTAATCGTCCGGATCCATTTTATTCTTTCACCACAAGAAATTATATTCCAAGAGCTATAATTATGGTCCCCCGGAGGTACAAAATCCGCCGCTCTCCGGCGGACCGAAAAAATGAGTTTTTGCTCTAGTGGTACCCCTATGAGTTTCGGTCAAAAACGCTCCGGAAGGGAATCTAAATTTTATTATTCCAAAGCATCCCAGTGATGTTTTGGAGCGGTAAATGATGAATTTTGCATCATTTTAGCTCCTATATAGAGGCTAGATTGTACGATTACTCTTGAAAATGAGAAACCGCTTATGGTGCCCGATTCGGAATCTATTTTCACCTATTAAACACAGTCAAATACTAAAAGTTGCAAGTCCATATTGTAGCCATTCAAATGAGCTTTCTTGGGGTTTTAAAACCGGGTCATTCGGATCTAAAACGAGTTAGATATGACCAAAACGGTGAGGGCACGATGGAATCTGGGTCGAACGTGGAGGGCAGCAGGCAAAAAGGCCTATATCTCATTCGTAATCGTCAGGATCCATTTTATTCTTTCACCGCATGAAATTATATTCCAAAAGCTATAATTATGGGCCCCCGGACGTACAAAATCCGCCGCTCTCCGGCGGACCAAAAAAATGAGTTTTTGCCCTAGGGGTACCCCTATGAGTTTCAGTCAAAAACACTCCGGAGATTTTATTATTCCAAAGCATCCCAGTGATGTTTTGGAGCGGTAAATGATGAATTTTGCATCATTTTAGCTCCTATATAGAGGCTAGATTGTACGATTACTCTTGAAAATGAGAAACCGCTTAAGGTGCCCGATTCGGAATCTATTTTCACCTATTAAACACAGTCAAATACTAAAGTTGCAAGTCCATATTGTAGCCATTCAAATGAGCTTTCTAGGGGTTTTAAAACCGGGTCATTCGGATCTAAAACGAGTTAGATATGGCCAAAACGGTGAGGGCACGATGGAATCTGGGTCGAACGTGGAGGGCAGCAGGCAAAAAGGCCTATATCTCATTCGTAATCGTCCGGATCCATTTTATTCTTTTACCGCATGAAATTATATTCCAAGAGCTATAATTATGGGCCCCCGGAGGTACAAAATCCGCCGCTCTCCGGCGGACCAAAAAAATGAGTTTTTGCCCTAGGGGTACCCCTATGAGTTTCAGTCAAAAACGCTCCGGAATGGAATCTAAATTTTATTATTACAAAGCATCCCAGTGATGTTTTGGAGCGGTAAATGATGAATTTTGCATCATTTTAGCTCCTATATAGAGGCTAGATTGTACGATTACTCTTGAAAATGAGAAACCGCTAAAGGTGCCCGATTCAGAATATATTTTCACCTATTAAACACAGTCAAATACTAAAAGTTGCAAGTCCATATTGTAGCCATTCAAATGAGCTTTCTAGGGGTTTTAAAACCGGGTCATTCGGATCTAAAACGAGTTAGATATGGCCAAAACGGTGAGGGCACGATGGAATCTGGGTCGAACGTGGAGGGCAGCAGGCAAAAAGGCCTATATCTCATTCGTAATCGTCCGGATCCATTTTATTCTTTCACCGCATGAAATTATATTCCAAGAGCTATAATATTGGGCCCCCGGAGGTACAAAATCCGCCGCTCTCCGGCGGACCAAAAAAATGAGTTTTTGCCCTAGGGGTACCCCTATGAGTTTCAGTCAAAAACGCTCCGGAATGGAATCTAAATTTTATTATTCCAAAGCATCCCAGTGATGTTTTGGAGCGGTAAATGATGAATTTTGCATCATTTTAGCTCCTATATAGAGGCTAGATTGTACGATTACTCTTGAAAATGAGAAACCGCTTAAGGTGCCCGATTCGGAATCTATTTTCACCTATTAAACACAGTCAATACTAAAAGTTGCAAGTCCATATTGTAGCCATTCAAATGAGCTTTCTAGGGGTTTTAAAACCGGGTCATTCGGATCTAAAACGAGTTAGATATGGCCAAAACGGTGAGGGCACGATGGAATCTGGGTCGTGGAGGGCAGCAGGCAAAAAGGCCTATATCTCATTCGTTATCGTCCGGATCCATTTTATTCTTAGTATATTCCAAGAGCTATAATTATGGTCCCCCGGTGGTACAAAATCCGCCGTTCTCCGGCGGACCGAAAAAATGAGTTTTTGCCCTAGTGGTACCCCTATGAGTTTCGGTCAAAAACGCTCCGGAAGGGAATCTAAATTTTATTATTCCAAAGCATCCTAGTGATGTTTTGGAGCGGTAAATGATGAATTTTGCATCATTTTAGCTCCTATATAGAGGCTAGATTGTACGATTACTCTTGAAAATGAGAAACCGCTTAAGGTGCCCGATTCGGAATCTATTTTCACCTATTAAACACAGTCAAATACTAAAAGTTGCAAGTCCATATTGTAGCCATTCAAATGAGCTTTCTAGGGGTTTTAAAACCGGGTCATTCGGATCTAAAACGAGTTAGATATGGCCAAAACGGTGAGGGCACGATGGAATCTGGGTCGAACGTGGAGGGCAGCAGGCAAAAAGGCCTATATCTCATTCGTAATCGTCCGGATCCATTTTATTCTTTCGACTCATGAAATTATATTCCAAGAGCTATAATTATGGGCCCCCGGAGGTACAAAATCCGCCGCTCTCCGGCGGACCAAAAAAATGAGTTTTTGCCCTAGGGGTACCCCTATGAGTTTCAGTCAAAAACGCTCCGGAATGGAATCTAAATTTTATTATTCCAAAGCATCCCAGTGATGTTTTGGAGCGGTAAATGATGAATTTTGCATCATTTTAGCTCCTATATAGAGGCTAGATTGTACGATTACTCTTGAAAATGAGAAACCGCTTAAGGTGCCCGATTCGGAAGCTATTTTCACCTATTAAACACAGTCAATACTAAAAGTTGCAAGTCCATATTGTAGCCATTCAAATGAGCTTTCTAGGGGTTTTAAAACCGGGTCATTCGGATCTAAAACGAGTTAGATATGGCCAAAACGGTGAGGGCACGATGGAATCTGGGTCGAACCTGGAGGGCAGCAGGCAAAAAGGCCTATATCTCATTCGTAATCGTCCGGATCCATTTTATTCTTTCACCGCATGAAATTATATTCCAAGAGCTATAATTATGGGCCCCCGGAGGTACAAAATCCGCCGCTCTCCGGCGGACCAAAAAAATGAGTTTTTGCCCTAGGGGTACCCCTATGAGTTTCAGTCAAAAACGCTCCGGAATGGAATCTAAATTTTATTATTCCAAAGCATCCCAGTGATGTTTTGGAGCGGTAAATGATGAATTTTGCATCATTTTAGCTCCTATATAGAGGCTAGATTGTACGATTACTCTTGAAAATGAGAAACCGCTTAAGGTGCCCGATTCGGAATCTATTTTCACCTATTAAACACAGTCAATACTAAAAGTTGCAAGTCCATATTGTAGCCATTCAAATGAGCTTTCTAGGGGTTTTAAAACCGGGTCATTCGGATCTAAAACGAGTTAGATATGGCCAAAACGGTGAGGGCACGATGGAATCTGGGTCGAACCTGGAGGGCAGCAGGCAAAAAGGCCTATATCTCATTCGTTATCGTCCGGATCCATTTTATTCTTTCACCGCATGAAATTATATTCCAAGAGCTATAATTATGGTCCCCCGGAGGTACAAAATCCGCCGCTTTCCGGCGGACCGAAAAATGAGTTTTTGCCCTAGTGGTACCCCTATGAGTTTCGGTCAAAAACGCTCCGGAAGGGAATCTAAATTTTATTATTCCAAAGCATCCTAGTGATGTTTTGGAGCGGTAAATGATGAATTTTGCATCATTTTAGCTCCTATATAGAGGCTAGATTGTACGATTACTCTTGAAAATGAGAAACCGCTTATGGTGCCCGATTCGGAATCTATTTTCACCTATTAAACACAGTCAAATACTAAAAGTTGCAAGTCCATATTGTAGCCATTCAAATGAGCTTTCTTGGGGTTTTAAAACCGGGTCATTCGGATCTAAAACGAGTTAGATATGGCCAAAACGGTGAGGGCACGATGGAATCTGGGTCGAACGTGGAGGGCAGCAGGCAAAAAGGCCTATATCTCATTCGTAATCGTCCGGATCCATTTTATTCTTTCAACGCATGAAATTATATTCCAAAAGCTATAATTATGGGCCCCCGGACGTACAAAATCCGCCGCTCTCCGGCGGACCAAAAAAATGAGTTTTTGCCCTAGGGGTACCCCTATGAGTTTCAGTTAAAAACACTCCGGAGATTTTATTATTCCAAAGCATCCCAGTGATATTTTGGAGCGGTAAATGATGAATTTTGCATCATTTTAGCTCCTATATAGAGGCTAGATTGTACGATTACTCTTGAAAATGAGAAACCGCTTAAGGTGCCCGATTCGGAATCTATTTTCACCTATTAAACACAGTCAAATACTAAAAGTTGCAAGTCCATATTGTAGCCATTCAAATGAGCTTTCTAGGGGTTTTAAAACCGGGTCATTCGGATCTAAAACGAGTTAGATATGGCCAAAACGGTGAGGGCACGATGGAATCTGGGTCGAACGTGGAGGGCAGCAGGCAAAAAGGCCTATATCTCATTCGTAATCGTCCGGATCCATTTTATTCTTTCACCGCATGAAATTATATTCCAAGAGCTATAATTACGGGCCCCCGGAGGTACAAAATCCGCCGCTCTCCGGCGGACCAAAAAAATGAGTTTTTGCCCTAGGGGTACCCCTATGAGTTTCAGTCAAAAACGCTCCGGAATGGAATCTAAATTTTATTATTACAAAGCATCCCAGTGATGTTTTGGAGCGGTAAATGATGAATTTTGCATCATTTTAGCTCCTATATAGAGGCTAGATTGTACGATTACTCTTGAAAATGAGAAACCGCTTAAGGTGCCCGATTCGGAATCTATTTTCACCTATTAAACACAGTCAAATACTAAAAGTTTCAAGTCCATATTGTAGCCATTCAAATGAGCTTTCTAGGGGTTTTAAAACCGGGTCATTCGGATCTAAAACGAGTTTGATATGGCCAAAACGGTGAGGGCACGATGGAATCTGGGTCGAACGTGGAGGGCAGCAGGCAAAAAGGCCTATATCTCATTCGTAATCGTCCGGATCCTTTTTATTCTTTCACCGCATGAAATTATATTCCAAGAGCTATAATTATGGGCCCCCGGAGGTACAAAATCCGCCGCTCTCCGGCGGACCAAAAAAATGAGTTTTTACCCTAGGGGTACCCCTATGAGTTTCAGTCAAAAACGCTCCGGAATGGAATCTAAATTTTATTATTCCAAAGCATCCCAGTGATGTTTTGGAGCGGTAAATGATGAATTTTGCATCATTTTAGCTCCTATATAGAGGCTAGATTGTACGATTACTCTTGAAAATGAGAAACCGCTTAAGGTGCACGATTCGGAATCTATTTTCACCTATTAAACACAGTCAAATACTAAAAGTTGCAAGTCCATATTGTATCCATTCAAATGAGCTTTCTAGGGGTTTTAAAACCGGGTCATTCGGATCTAAAACGAGTTAGATATGGCCAAAACGGTGAGGGCACGATGGAATCTGGGTCGAACGTGGAGGGCAGCAGGCAAAAAGGCCTATATCTCATTCGTTATCGTCCGGATCCATTTTATTCTTTCACCGCATGAAATTATATTCCAAGAGCTATAATTATGGTCCCCCGGAGGTATAAAATCCGCCGTTCTCCGGCGAACCGAAAAAATGAGTTTTTGCCCTAGTGGTACCCCTATGAGTTTCGGTCAAAAACGCTCCGGAAGGGAATCTAAATTTTATTATTCCAAAGCATCCTAGTGATGTTTTGGAGAGGTAAATGATGAATTTTGCATCATTTTAGCTCCTATATAGAGGCTAGATTGTACGATTACTCTTGAAAATGAGAAACCGCTTAAGTTGCCCGATTCGGAATCTATTTTCACCTATTAAACACAGTCAAATACTAAAAGTTGCAAGTCCATATTGTAGCCATTCAAATGAGCTTTCTAGGGGTTTTAAAACGGGGTCATTCGGATCTAAAACGAGTTAGATATGGCAAAAACGGTGAGGGCCCGATGGAATCTGGGTCGAACGTGGAGGGCAGCAGGCAAAAAGGCCTATATCTCATTCGTTATCGTCCGGACCCATTTTATTCTTTCACCGCATGAAATTATATTCCAAGAGCTATAATTATGGTCCCCCGGAGGTACAAAATCCGCCGCTCTCCGGCGGACCGAAAAAATGAGTTTTTGCCCTAGTGGTACACCTATGAGTTTCGGTCAAAAACGCTCCGGAAGGGAATCTAAATTTTATTATTCCAAAGCATCCTAGTGATGTTTTGGAGCGGTAAATGATGAATTTTGCATCATTTTAGCTCCTATATAGAGGCTAGATTGTACGATTACTCTTGAAAATGAGAAACCGCTTAAGGTGCCCGATTCGGAATCTATTTTCACCTATTAAACACAGTCAAATACTAAAAGTTGCAAGTCCATATTGTAGCCATTCAAATGAGCTTTCTAGGGGTTTTAAAACCGGGTCATTCGGATCTAAAACGAGTTAGATATGGCCAAAACGGTGAGGGCACGATGGAATCTGGGTCGAACGTGGAGGGCAGCAGGCAAAAAGGCCTATATCTCATTCGTAATCGTCCGGATCCATTTTATTCTTTCACCGCATGAAATTATATTCCAAGAGCTATAATTATGGGCCCCCGGAGGTAAAAAATCCGCCGCTCTCCGGCGGACCGAAAAAATGAGTTTTTGCCCTAGGGCCCTATGAGTTTCGGTCAAAAATGCTCCGGAATGGAATCTAAATTTTATTATTCCAAAGCATCCCAGTGATGTTTTGGAGCGGTAAATGATGAATATTGCATCATTTTAGCTCCTATATAGAGGCTAGATTGTACGATTACTCTTGAAAATGAGAAACCGCTTAAGGTGCCCGATTCGGAATCTATTTTAACCTATTAAACACAGTCAAATACTAAAGTTGCAAGTCCATATTGTAGCCATTCAAATGAGCTTTCTAGGGGTTTTAAAACCGGGTCATTCGGATCTAAAACGAGTTAGATATGGCCAAAACGGTGAGGGCACGATGGAATCTGGGTCGAACGTGGAGGGCAGCAGGCAAAAAGGCCTATATCTCATTCGTAATCGTCCGGATCCATTTTATTCTTTCACCGCATGAAATTATATTCCAAGAGCTATAATTATGGGCCCCCGGAGGTACAAAATCCGCCGCTCTCCGGCGGACCAAAAAAATGAGTTTTTGCCCTAGGGGTACCCCTATGAGTTTCAGTCAAAAACGCTCCGGAATGGAATCTAAATTTTATTATTCCAAAGCATCCCAGTGATGTTTTGGAGCGGTAAATGATGAATTTTGCATCATTTTAGCTCCTATATAGAGGCTAGATTGTACGATTACTCTTGAAAATGAGAAACCGCTTAAGGTGCACGATTCGGAATCTATTTTCACCTATTAAACACAGTCAAATACTAAAAGTTGCAAGTCCATATTGTATCCATTCAAATGAGCTTTCTAGGGGTTTTAAAACCGGGTCATTCGGATCTAAAACAAGTTAGATATGGCCAAAACGGTGAGGGCACGATGGAATCTGGGTCGAACGTGGAGGGCAGCAGGCAAAAAGGCCTATATCTCATTCGTTATCGTCCGGATCCATTTTATTCTTTCACCGCAAGAAATTATATTCCTAGAGCTATAATTATGGTCCCCCGGAGGTACAAAATCCGCCGCTCTCCGGCGGACCGAAAAAATGAGTTTTTGCTCTAGTGGTACCCCTATGAGTTTCGGTCAAAAACGCTCCGGAAGGGAATCTAAATTTTATTATTCCAAAGCATCCCAGTGATGTTTTGGAGCGGTAAATGATGAATTTTGCATCATTTTAGCTCCTATATAGAGGCTAGATTGTACGATTACTCTTGAAAATGAGAAACCGCTTATGGTGCCCGATTCGGAATCTATTTTCACCTATTAAACACAGTCAAATACTAAAAGTTGCAAGTCCATATTGTATCCATTCAAATGAGCTTTCTAGGGGTTTTAAAACCGGGTCATTCGGATCTAAAACGAGTTAGATATGGCCAAAACGGTGAGGGCACGATGGAATCTGGGTCGAACGTGGAGGGCAGCAGGCAAAAAGGCCTATATCTCATTCGTTATCGTCCGGATCCATTTTATTCTTTCACCGCATGAAATTATATTCCAAGAGCTATAATTATGGTCCCCCGGAGGTACAAAATCCGCCGTTCTCCGGCGAACCGAAAAAATGAGTTTTTGCCCTAGTGGTACCCCTATGAGTTTCGGTCAAAAACGCTCCGGAAGGGAATCTAAATTTTATTATTCCAAAGCATCCTAGTGATGTTTTGGAGAGGTAAATGATGAATTTTGCATCATTTTAGCTCCTATATAGAGGCTAGATTGTACGATTACTCTTGAAAATGTGAAACCGCTTAAGGTGCCCGATTCGGAATCTATTTTCACCTATTAAACACAGTCAAATACTAAAAGTTGCAAGTCCATATTGTAGCCATTCAAATGAGCTTTCTAGGGGTTTTAAAACGGGGTCATTCGGATCTAAAACGAGTTAGATATGGCAAAAACGGTGAGGGCCCGATGGAATCTGGGTCGAACGTGGAGGGCAGCTGGCAAAAAGGCCTATATCTCATTCGTTATCGTCCGGATCCATTTTATTCTTTCACCGCATGAAATTATATTCCAAGAGCTATAATTATGGTCCCCCGGAGGTACAAAATCCGCCGCTCTCCGGCGGACCGAAAAAATGAGTTTTTGCCCTAGTGGTACCCCTATGATTTTCGGTCAAAAACGCTCCGGAAGGGAATCTAAATTTTATTATTCCAAAGCATCCTAGTGATGTTTTGGAGCGGTAAATGATGAATTTTGCATCATTTTAGCTCCTATATAGAGGCTAGATTGTACGATTACTCTTGAAAATGAGAAACCGCTTAAGGTGCCCGATTCGGAATCTATTTTCACCTATTAAACACAGTCAAATACTAAAAGTTGCAAGTCCATATTGTAGCCATTCAAATGAGCTTTCTAGGGGTTTTAAAACCGGGTCATTCGGATCTAAAACGAGTTAGATATGGCCAAAACGGTGAGGGCCCGATGGAATCTGGGTCGAACGTGGAGGGCAGCAGGCAAAAAGGCCTATATCTCATTCGTAATCGTCCGGATCCATTTTATTCTTTCACCGCATGAAATTATATTCCAAGAGCTATAATTATGGGCCCCCGGAGGTAAAAAATCCGCCGCTCTCCGGCGGACCGAAAAAATGAGTTTTTGCCCTAGGGCCCTATGAGTTTCGGTCAAAAACGCTCCGGAATGGAATCTAAATTTTATTATTCCAAAGCATCCCAGTGATGTTTTGGAGCGGTAAATGATGAATATTGCATCATTTTAGCTCCTATATAGAGGCTAGATTGTACGATTACTCTTGAAAATGAGAAACCGCTTAAGGTGCCCGATTCGGAATCTATTTTAACCTATTAAACACAGTCAAATACTAAAGTTGCAAGTCCATATTGTAGCCATTCAAATGAGCTTTCTAGGGGTTTTAAAAGCGGGTCATTCGGATCTAAAACGAGTTAGATATGGCCAAAACGGTGAGGGCACGATGGAATCTGGGTCGAACGTGGAGGGCAGCAGGCAAAAAGGCCTATATCTCATTCGTAATCGTCCGGATCCATTTTATTCTTTCACCGCATGAAATTATATTCCAAGAGCTATAATTATGGGCCCCCGGAGGTACAAAATCCGCCGCTCTCCGGCGGACCAAAAAAATGAGTTTTTGCCCTAGGGGTACCCCTATGAGTTTCAGTCAAAAACGCTCCGGAATGGAATCTAAATTTTATTATTCCAAAGCATCCCAGTGATGTTTTGGAGCGGTAAATGATGAATTTTGCATCATTTTAGCTCCTATATAGAGGCTA
Source organism: Thymus quinquecostatus (assembly GCA_024222315.1). Lineage (NCBI taxonomy): Eukaryota > Viridiplantae > Streptophyta > Magnoliopsida > Lamiales > Lamiaceae > Thymus > Thymus quinquecostatus. The sequence goes on from JANAFA010000098.1 coordinate 78,123, forward strand.
GATTGTACGATTACTCTTGAAAATGAGAAACCGCTTAAGGTGCACGATTCGGAATCTATTTTCACCTATTAAACACAGTCAAATACTAAAAGTTGCAAGTCCATATTGTATCCATTCAAATGAGCTTTCTAGGGGTTTTAAAACCGGGTCATTCGGATCTAAAACGAGTTAGATATGGCCAAAACGGTGAGGGCACGATGGAATCTGGGTCGAACGTGGAGGGCAGCAGGCAAAAAGGCCTATATCTCATTCGTTATCGTCCGGATCCATTTTATTCTTTCACCGCAAGAAATTATATTCCTAGAGCTATAATTATGGTCCCCCGGAGGTACAAAATCCGCCGCTCTCCGGCGGACCGAAAAAATGAGTTTTTGCTCTAGTGGTACCCCTATGAGTTTCGGTCAAAAACGCTCCGGAAGGGAATCTAAATTTTATTATTCCAAAGCATCCCAGTGATGTTTTGGAGCGGTAAATGATGAATTTTGCATCATTTTAGCTCCTATATAGAGGCTAGATTGTACGATTACTCTTGAAAATGAGAAACCGCTTATGGTGCCCGATTCGGAATCTATTTTCACCTATTAAACACAGTCAAATACTAAAAGTTGCAAGTCCATATTGTATCCATTCAAATGAGCTTTCTAGGGGTTTTAAAACCGGGTCATTCGGATCTAAAACGAGTTAGATATGGCCAAACGGTGAGGGCACGATGGAATCTGGGTCGAACGTGGAGGGCAGCAGGCAAAAAGGCCTATATCTCATTCGTTATCGTCCGGATCCATTTTATTCTTTCACCGCATGAAATTATATTCCAAGAGCTATAATTATGGTCCCCCGGAGGTACAAAATCCGCCGTTCTCCGGCGAACCGAAAAAATGAGTTTTTGCCCTAGTGGTACCCCTATGAGTTTCGGTCAAAAACGCTCCGGAAGGGAATCTAAATTTTATTATTCCAAAGCATCCTAGTGATGTTTTGGGAGAGGTAAATGATGAATTTTGCATCATTTTAGCTCCTATATAGAGGCTAGATTGTACGATTACTCTTGAAAATGTGAAACCGCTTAAGGTGCCCGATTCGGAATCTATTTTCACCTATTAAACACAGTCAAATACTAAAAGTTGCAAGTCCATATTGTAGCCATTCAAATGAGCTTTCTAGGGGTTTTAAAACGGGGTCATTCGGATCTAAACGAGTTAGATATGGCAAAAACGGTGAGGGCCCGATGGAATCTGGGTCGAACGTGGAGGGCAGCTGGCAAAAAGGCCTATATCTCATTCGTTATCGTCCGGATCCATTTTATTCTTTCACCGCATGAAATTATATTCCAAGAGCTATAATTATGGTCCCCCGGAGGTACAAAATCCGCCGCTCTCCGGCGGACCGAAAAAATGAGTTTTTGCCCTAGTGGTACCCCTATGATTTTCGGTCAAAAACGCTCCGGAAGGGAATCTAAATTTTATTATTCCAAAGCATCCTAGTGATGTTTTGGAGCGGTAAATGATGAATTTTGCATCATTTTAGCTCCTATATAGAGGCTAGATTGTACGATTACTCTTGAAAATGAGAAACCGCTTAAGGTGCCCGATTCGGAATCTATTTTCACCTATTAAACACAGTCAAATACTAAAAGTTGCAAGTCCATATTGTAGCCATTCAAATGAGCTTTCTAGGGGTTTTAAAACCGGGTCATTCGGATCTAAAACGAGTTAGATATGGCCAAAACGGTGAGGGCCCGATGGAATCTGGGTCGAACGTGGAGGGCAGCAGGCAAAAAGGCCTATATCTCATTCGTAATCGTCCGGATCCATTTTATTCTTTCACCGCATGAAATTATATTCCAAGAGCTATAATTATGGGCCCCCGGAGGTAAAAAATCCGCCGCTCTCCGGCGGACCGAAAAAATGAGTTTTGCCCTAGGGCCCTATGAGTTTCGGTCAAAAACGCTCCGGAATGGAATCTAAATTTTATTATTCCAAAGCATCCCAGTGATGTTTTGGAGCGGTAAATGATGAATATTGCATCATTTTAGCTCCTATATAGAGGCTAGATTGTACGATTACTCTTGAAAATGAGAAACCGCTTAAGGTGCCCGATTCGGAATCTATTTTAACCTATTAAACACAGTCAAATACTAAAGTTGCAAGTCCATATTGTAGCCATTCAAATGAGCTTTCTAGGGGTTTTAAAAGCGGGTCATTCGGATCTAAAACGAGTTAGATATGGCCAAAACGGTGAGGGCACGATGGAATCTGGGTCGAACGTGGAGGGCAGCAGGCAAAAAAGGCCTATATCTCATTCGTAATCGTCCGGATCCATTTTATTCTTTCACCGCATGAAATTATATTCCAAGAGCTATAATTATAGGCCCCCGGAGGTACAAAATCCGCCGCTCTCCGGCGGACCAAAAAAATGAGTTTTTGCCCTAGGGGGTACCCCTATGAGTTTCAGTCAAAAACGCTCCGGAATGGAATCTAAATTTTATTATTCCAAAGCATCCCAGTGATGTTTTGGAGCGGTAATGATGAATTTTGCATCATTTTAGCTCCTATATAGAGGCTAGATTGTACGATTACTCTTGAAAATGAGAAACCGCTTAAGGTGCACGATTCGGAATCTATTTTCACCTATTAAACACAGTCAAATACTAAAAGTTGCAAGTCCATATTGTATCCATTCAAATGAGCTTTCTAGGGGTTTTAAAACCGGGTCATTCGGATCTAAAACGAGTTAGATATGGCCAAAACGGTGAGGGCACGATGGAATCTGGGTCGAACGTGGGAGGGCAGCAGGCAAAAAGGCCTATATCTCATTCGTTATCGTCCGGATCCATTTTATTCTTTCACCGCATGAAATTATATTCCAAGAGCTATAATTATGGTCCCCGGAGGTACAAAATCCGCCGCTCTCCGGCGGACCGAAAAAATGAGTTTTTGCCCTAGGTGGTACCCCTATGAGTTTCGGTCAAAAACGCTCCGGAAGGGAATCTAAATTTTATTATTCCAAAGCATTCCAGTGATGTTTTGGAGCGGTAAATGATGAATTTTGCATCATTTTAGCTCCTATATAGAGGCTAGATTGTACGATTACTCTTGAAAATGAGAAACCACTTAAGGTGCCCGATTCGGAATCTATTTTCACCTATTAAACACAGTTAAATACTAAAAGTTGCAAGTCCATATTGTAGCCATTCAAATGAGCTTTCTAGGGGTTTTAAAACCGGGGTCATTCGGATCTAAAACGAGTTAGATATGGCCAAAACGGTGAGGGCACGATGGAATCTGGGTCGAACGTGGAGGGCAGCAAGCAAAAAGGCCTATATCTCATTCGTAATCGTCCGGATCCATTTTATTCTTTCACCACATGAAATTATATTCCAAGAGCTATAATTATGGGCCCCCGGAGGTACAAAATCCGCCGCTCTCCGGCGGACCGAAAAAAATGAGTTTTTGCCCTAGGGTACCCCTATGAGTTTCGGTCAAAAACGCTCCGGAATGGAATCTAAATTTTATTTTTCCAAAGCATCCCAGTGATGTTTTGGAGCGGTTAAATGATGAATTTTGCATCATTTTAGCTCCTATATGAGGCTAGATTGTACGATTACTTCGGAAAATGAGAAACTGCTTAAGGTGCCCGATTCGGAATCTATTTTAACCTATTAAACACAGTCAAATACTAAAAGTTGCAAGTCCATATTGTAGCCATTCAAATGAGCTTTCTAGGGGTTTAAAACGGGGTCATTCGGATCTAAAACGAGTCAGATATGGCCAAACGGTGAGGGCCCGATGGAATCTGGGTCGAACGTGGAGGGCAGCAGGCAAAAAGGCCTATATCTCATTCGTTATCGTCCGGATCCATTTTATTCTTTCACCGCATGAAATTATATTCCAAGAGCTATAATTATGGTCCCCCGGAGGTACAAAATCCGCCGCTCTCCGGCGGACCGAAAAAATGAGTTTTTGCCCTAGTGTACCCCTATGAGTTTCGGTCAAAAACGCCCCGGAAGGGAATCTAAATTTTATTATTCCAAAGCATCCCAGTGATGTTTTGGAGCTGTAAATGATGAATTTTGCATCATTTTAGCTCCTATATAGAGGCTAGATTGTACGATTATTCTTGAAAATGAGAAACCGCTTAAGGTGCCCGATTCGGAATCTATTTTCACCTATTAAATACAGTCCAAATACAAAAAGTTGCAAGTCCATATTGTAGCCATTCAAATGAACTTTCTAGGGGTTTTAAAATGGGGTCATTCGGATCTAAAACGAGTTAGATATGGCAAAAACGGTGAGGGCCCGATGGAATCTGGGTCAAACGTGGAGTGCAGCAGGCAAAAAGGCTATATCTCATTCGTTATCGTCCGGATCTATTTATTCTTTCACCGCATGAAATTATATTCCAAGAGCTATAATTATGGTCCCCCCGGAGGTAAAAAATCCGCCGCTCTCCGGCGGACCGAAAAAATGAGTTTTCGCCCTAGTGGTACCCCTATGAGTTTCGAATAAAAACGCTCCGGAAGGGAATCTAAATTTTATTATTCCAAAGCATCCCAGTGATGTTTTGGAGCGGTAAATGATGAATTTTGCATCATTTTAGCTCTATATAGAGTCTAGATTGTACGATTACTCTTGAAAATGAGAAACCGCTTAAGGTGCCCGATTCGGAATCTATTTTCACCTATTAAACACAGTCAAATACTAAAAGTTGCAAGTCCATATTGTATCCATTCAAATGAGCTTTCTAGGGGTTTTAAAACCGGGTCATTCGGATCTAAAACGAGTTAGATATGGCCAAAACGGTGAGGGCACGATGGGAATCTGGTCGAACGTGGAGGGCAGCAGGCAAAAAGGCCTATATCTCATTCGTTATCGTCCGGATCCATTTATTCTTTCACCGCATGAAATTATATTCCAAGAGCTATAATTATGGCCCCCGGAGGTACAAAATCCGCCGCTCTCCGGCGGACCGAAAAAATGAGTTTTTGCCCTAGGGGTACCACTATGAGTTTCAGTCAAAAACGCTCCGGAATGGAATCTAAATTTTATTATTTCAAAGCATCCCAGTGATGTTTTAGAGCGGTAAATGATGAATTTTGCATCATTTTAGCTCCTATATAGAGGCTAGATTGTACGATTACTTCGGAAAATGAGAAACCGCTTAAGGTGCCCGATTCGGAATCTATTTGCACCTATTAAACACAGTCAAATACTAAAAGTTACAAGTCCATATTGTAGCCATTCAAATGAGCTTTCTAGGGGTTTTAAAACGGGGTCATTCGGATCTAAATCGAGTTAGATATGGCCAAAACGGTGAGGGCCCGATGGAATCTGGGTCGAACGTGGAGGGCAGCAGGCAAAAAGGCCTATATCTCATTCGTTATCGTCCGGATCCATTTTATTCTTTCACCGCAAGAAATTATATTCCAAGAGCTATAATTATGGTCCCCCGGAGGTACAAAATCTGCCGCTCTCCGGCGGACCGAAAAAATGAGTTTTTGCCCTAGTGGTACCCCCTATGAGTTTCGGTCAAAAACGCTCCGGAAGGGAATCTAAATTTTATTATTCCGAAGCATCCCAGTGATGTTTTGGAGCGGTAAATGATGAATTTTGCATCATTTTAGCTCCTATATAGAGGCTAGATTGTACGATTACTCTTGAAAATAAGAAACCGCTTAAGGTGCCCGATTCGGAATCTATTTTCACCTATTAAACACAGTCAAATACTAAAAGTTGCAAGTCCATATTGTAGCCATTCAAATGAGCTTTCTAGGGGTTTTAAAACGGGGTCATTCGGATCTAAAACGAGTTAGATATGGCAAAAACGGTGAGGGCCCGATGGAATCTGGGTCGAACGTGGAGGGCAGCAGGCAAAAAGGCCTATATCTCATTCGTAATTGTCCGGATCCATTTTATTCTTTCACCGCATGAAATTATATTCCAAGAGCTATAATTATGGGCCCCCGGAGGTACAAAATCCGCCGCTCTTCTGCGGACCAAAAAAATGAGTTTTTGCCCTAGGGGTACCCCTATGAGTTTCAGTCAAAAACGCTCCGGAATGGAATCTAAATTTTATTATTCCAAATCATCCCAGTGATGTTTTGGAGTGGTAAATGATGAATTTTGCATCATTTTAGCTCCTATATAGAGGCTAGATTGTACGATTATTCTTGAAAATAAGAAACCGCTTAAGGTGCCCGATTCGGAATCTATTTTCACCTATTAAACACAGTCAAATACTAAAAGTTGTAAGTCCATATTGTAGCCATTCAAATGAGATTTTCTAGGGTTTTAAAACCGGGTCATTCGGATCTAAAACGAGTTAGATATGGCCAAAACGGTGAGGGCACGATGGAATCTGGGTCGAACGTGGAGGGCAGCAGGCAAAAAAGGCCTATATCTCATTCGTTATCGTCCGGATCCATTTTATTCTTTCACCGCATGAAATTATATTCCAAGAGCTATAATTATGGGCCCCTGGAGGTACAAAATCCGCCGCTCTCCGGCGGACCGAAAAAATGAGTTTTTGCCCTAGGGGGTACCCCTATGAATTTCGGTCAAAAACGCTCCGGAATGGAATCTAAATTTTATTATTCCAAAGCAACCCAGTGATGTTTTGGAGCGGTAAATGATGATTTTGCATCATTTTAGCTCCTATATAGAGGCTAGATTGTACGATTACTTCGGAAAATGAGAAACCGCTTAAGGTGCCCGATTCGGAATCTATTTTCACCTATTAAACACAGTCAAATACTAAAAGTTGCAAGTCCATATTGTAGCCATTCAAATTAGCTTTCTAGGGGTTTTAAAACGGGTCATTCGGATCTAAAACGAGTTAGATATGGCAAAAACGGTGAGGGCCCGATGGAATCTGGGTCGAACGTGGAGGGCAGCAGGCAAAAAAGGCCTATATCTCATTCGTTATCGTCCGGAATCCATTTATTCTTTCACCGCATGAAATTATATTCCAGAGCTATAATTATGGTCCCCCGGAGGTACAAAATCCGCCGCTCTCCGGCGGACCGAAAAAATGAGTTTTTTGCCCTAGGGGTACCCCTATAGTTT
>JANAFA010000115.1:0-44716 GCA_024222315.1 Thymus quinquecostatus
TCCAACAATAAGGTACTTCAAAGTGGGCTATATTGGCCCACCCTTTTTAAGGATGCCCAAGCCTTTTATCTTTCTTTTGATCGCTGTCATCGCGTCGGCTCGATTAGTCGACGCAATGAGATGCCTTTAAATCCTATCTTGGTGGTCGAGGTATTTGATGTATGGGAAATCGATTTTATGGGTCCATTTCCTATGTCTCATGGATTTGAATATATTTTACTTGCCATTGATTACGTATCTAAGTGGGTTGAAGCCATTCCCACGAAGACATGTGACTTTCACGTCGTCTTGAAGTTTGTGTAGGAAAATATTTAGTGTAGGTTTGGTTTCCCTCGTGTGATCATTGGTCATGGGGGAAAGCATTTTTGCAACAAGTTGTTCGAGAAGCTCATGAAGAAGAACGCCATCACTCACAAGGTGGCGACTCCATATCATCCACAAACTTCAGGACAAGCGGAGACGAGCAACCGGCAAATCAAAGGGATCCTTGAGAAGACAGTGAAGCCATCAAGGAAAGATTGGACGGACAAATTGAACGACGCACTATGGGCTTATAGAACGGCTTACAAAGGCGTGCTAGGGATGAGTCCCTATCGGCTCGTCTATGGTAAGTCGTGCCATTTGCCCGTACAGATTGAGTTCAAGGCGTATTGGGCTCTCAAGTGCATCAACTTCGACCTCGAGGATGCACACGATCGAAGGGTCTTACAAATGGAGGAGCTCGATGAGCTAAGGAACGAAGCCTATGACAACGCCAAGATCTACAAGGACAAGGTGAAGCGTCTACATGATACACGAATAGCCTACAAAGAGTTCCAACCCGGAATGAAGGTATTTCTCTTTCACTCTCGTCATCGTTTATTTCCGGGTAAGCTTAAGTCTTGGTGGGGAGGTCCATGCACGGTGGTGCAAGTGTTTCCTCATGGTGCGGTGAAGATTAAGAACGAGGATTCGGGATACATCTTCTCGGTCTACGGTCAATGATTGAAGCCATACATCGAAGCGACGACTTTGCCTCAAACGGTGGAGACAATTCTCATCTCCGACCCCCCCACTTTCCTCTTAAACTTTTGGTATGTCAAGCTAATGACGATAAACAAGCACTTGGTGGGAGGCAACCCACGTAAGTAGAGTAGGATTTAGTCATTATTTTAGTTTTTTTTGCGTTGTTTTTCTTTTTGATTTTCATGCAGGGAGTATAAAGCAAAGAACGATGTGAAGGGAGAGCTCGAGAGGAGTCGAAGCAACGAATTTGGGCAGAATCGTGAGTTGGACGAGCGTCCAACATTCACGCCCAACCTCAGAATTAAGAGTTGGACGAGCGTCCAACTTATTTGGACGACCGTCCAACCCACATGCCACAAGCACAGAACCGCGATTTGGACGGGCGTCCAACTACATTGGACGAGCGTCCAACCCGTGACAGGTTTTCCCCAAAATGGACTCGAACTCAATTCCTCTTTTACTTAACCTATTTATGTGTTTTCTTCTATTCACTTTTTCTTCTTTTGACACAGCCGCACAAGAGCGCACAGCCGCCGTCCATCGTCGTCATCCCGTCGCCGCTGCTAGCGTCATCGCCGTCAACCGCCGCCGTTTCAGACGCAAGCCGCTCCGGAGTCGTCGTCGAGCCTCAGCCGCCAACCAGCCCTATTCGGCCTAACATTCATTGCCATCCTCCGTCGCCGTCCGCCGCCACCGTGCCCCAGCCCATCGCCGTTTCGTTGTTTGCCGCCGACAAACACGTGCCCATAAACCTTGTTGGATGACCATCCAACCACCTTGGACGAGTGTCCAGATTCCAAATCTGTCGGCGTACACTTTTTGCTCCCGGCTCGTCCCTCACCCATCGCCGTTCTCGACTACAACCCCTTCCATCCCATTCACTACCCATGGCTCGTGGACAATGAGGAGAGCAACGAACCCGTTCAACAATGCTCGGATCCCTTTGGATTGTCGCCTCCAAGGCAATCGACTCACCGGCATTACCGAGGCCGAGTTCGGTGAACGTCATGGTGTCCCGTTCCGGACATAGAGGGTTGCAACTACAAACTACTGCATTCGCTTTCAAAATTTACCTATTAGGCCTCCTAGGCATTATAGTGTAGATTTCTTGCGTCGTTTGCCTATATGGGATACTCTTCGTTCATATATAAATTGCTTGGGGTTGATGAATTTGATTACACACCAATGGGAGGGGCATAAGAGTCCTTGTATTGAAATGTGCTCGAGTTTTCATTTAGAGAGGAATGAAGGGGGTGAGCTTTGCATGTATAGTACATTCAATGGGGTGCTATGTGAGGTGACGAGAGAGGTAATGCGTGCTACCTTTGGTTTTCATTATGATGATGATTTGCCTGAATGTGTTCCGTCTGATTTTGATGTTGCTTCGGCTTGGTATGCTTTGTCTGGGGTTAACAATTATAGAACATTGGGGGTGCCTAATTCTTTTATTCGGGATGATGCCTTATTGCTTTTGCACCGCTTTTTTGTCATGCATGATTAGAGGTAAAAAAAGGGATTAGTAAGGTTAACTGTATGGAGATATATTTGTTGACTTGTGCTCGTAACAAATGACAGGGTGTGTCTGGCTTCTTTTATTTGGTCCCAGATTTCTAATGTGCAAACAAAGAGGGGAGCACACCCTACTTTAAGTTATGTTGCTATAGGTTTGGCTAGGTACTTCGGGATCGATGTCACACAATGTGAAGGGCGAACCCAAAGCCAAGTGATCACCCCGGCCGAGCTTGCCATGCCCATCTAATACGGGGCCCAGTTGATTTTGTCCCGGTCAATCAGAGAGCATCCGTCATAGCCTACTATGTAGCCCTACGATGAGGACAGAGGAATGAGGAGGCGGAAGATGAAGAAGGAGAGTACGAGGCCGGAGGTGATGAGGACGAAAAAGGACATGAGGATCAAGGAGGAGATGACGAGGAAGAGGAGAGAGAGATCCCAGCTGATGATGAGTTACTTGTTCGCCACTATCAGCGACGAGACAGAGTTTGAGCCCGTCAGGCCATGGAGCTGGAGGTTCCATCTTATTTCACCGACTTTAGGTCGGGATTTTGCTGAGTTCTGGGAGGGGCATGTTCAGTCGCTTCGACACCTTGTCTACTCAGGTGTTGAATTTGGGTGTCCGGGGTCTACAATATAGAGCAACATCTCACTCGATACACCAACTTTTCGGTGGCTTCTTCTTCTTCTCAGCCGCCTAGGGATCCTAATGATCCTCATTTTCAGGACCCGCAAAACCGAGGTTCATTCCATCCTTTAACCATATTTAGTGTCTTTGTTAGTTTTAGGTTTGCGTCTTTTGTTTCGTTTTTATGTGTTGTGCAGTTTTATGCTTTGGTATTTTGTTTCTTGTGTTTGTTTTGGTATGTGCTAACATGGAATTTCTCAGGATTTCGAGTTTGCTCGTTGTCATCATGTGATAAGTTCACTTTTCCTTCTCCTTTTTATTTTCTTGCAATGGGAACATTGCTTGATTTTATGTGTGTGTTTGTGTGTGTGTGTGTTGGGGGGGGGGGGGGGGGGGGGGGGTCTTTGAAATTGTTGCCATGACTTGTTTAGTATTTTGATGTCTTTTATGTGTTTTTGGTATGATCGAGTCTTGTGATTGAGTCTTTGTGATCGAGTCTTTATTTTATCCCCACTTTAGAAAGTTATTTGTAATTGAGAAAGCATGTTTAACGTGGTCCCTTTGAGTTCGAATGACATGGCGACGTGATATTGAAATTGTTGAACTTAGATTGTCAAAACTAGGATTGGTCTAAACTTGACTTGTGGAAGCATGATCGTTTGTGAGTATTCGTGGGGCATGTTCTTGAGTCTTAATATGAGGTGAAATTTTTGATTTGGATTATGAGTGAATTGCATTGAAGTATTGATGTATATTTGATCTTAGCTTACTTCCCTAATTGTATATAAAAAAAATTAAAAAAAAAAAGTTCTTAGTTGTGAATAAAGAGTTGATAGGATTCTGCTCCTCTTACTTGTAACGTATGAAAATACTAGAGTAATGAGCATGGGAAACCACATGAAAAGGCTTCGGGAGACCCTCGAATGATTATATTTCATGAAGCTATATCCTACATGATACTCGTATATGTGAAAAAAATGTAGTGTTCGTAGGTACTCTACTCCTCTTGACAATGAGTACGGGAAACCGCACTAGGATGCTCGATGAGACCCATCGATGATTAAACCTAGTGAACTATGTACCAAAACGTTCACTTTCATTATAAAAAATGTGTGCTTTGAGTTGAATAAGAAGGGAAGTAGGCTAAGGGATGAATATGTCGATAATTTGATTGCTTGTGAGATGTGTGATATATCGAAAGTTGGATCCTCATATTTGAGTCGAGTTAACGGGCAACATGAATGTTCGTATTTGATTGTGCATTTACTTGTCGGGTTAGGAATGATCTAGGTTTTGACTTGATGAATTTGACGATGCCTACTTCGTGTTGTTGAGTTAATTGAACTTGGGTTAATTGTGTGGAATGTGTTTGCTTGAGGACAAGCAAAGTTCTAAGTGTGGTTTTTTTTTTTTTTTTTTTTTTTTTGGTGTTCAGATGTTAGGATTTTCGTCGTCTTTTGTATTCATTTTCGTATATTTGTTGTGTCTTTTCATTTAAATGTGGCTATGATTTGGTTGTTTGGAGTTTTTGGTGATTGTAGGTACAAAGGACGAGAATTGAGGAAACGGGACAAAAAGGGGACGAAAGATGGTGAAGAAACGTAGGAGGGAAGTTTGGTGAGTTTGACGACCGTCCAACTCATCTGGACGGTCGTCCAGAGCGTGCCGCCGTGCCAGCCGAGCTTGTCCAGGTGTTGGACGAGCGTACAACGTATTTTGAAGATGGATATCAGATAGAAGCTCAGTTGGACGATCGTCCAGATCGGCCGGCCAGCTCGTCTTTTCCTTGTTTAACTAGGTTTTTATACCTAGTATAAATACTACTCCATTAGGTCGAATTTGGGACACCTTTTATCATTTTTTTAGCTTTTATTTCCGCATTCAAATATTCTAGTTTATTTATCCTTTGTTCGATCTGGATCGCTATTTCGTTCGTTTTTAATTCAAGACAATTTCTTTAAGTCCGTGTTCTTCGTTCTTGCTTTCAATTCGTAAGTTCTTTATTGCTTTTCTTTTGCTTGGTTTATTGCTTTCTTAGTTTTTAGATTTAATTCTTAATTGTTTCGTTTAATTCGTTCGTTCGTTTTTGAGTTCTCAGTTTAGATTCGTTTTCAAAGTTTTTGTTCCTTCCCTTTTTTCAAGTTTTCAAAGTTAGATTTATTTGTTTAGTTTTTCAGATTTAATTTTATAAGTCTGGATTCGTTTCTTAATTGCTTTCGTTCTTGTTTAATTTCTCTAGTTTAGTTCGATTTATTTCTTGCTTTTTAGATTCGTTTATTTAGTTGCTTTGATTTAATTGCTTATTTATTTTTTTGTCTAGGATTTAAAACAAAAATCCAAAACAAATATTTTTACTTGTGTTCTTAGATCTAGGCTAGTTTAGGTTGTTTTACTACACAGTTATTTGCCCTGCAAAGTTTTCATTCGAGATTCGACATAGGGTTTTTACTTACTAAGTGATAGGATAGATTTCGTTCTATTGCGAACAATTTTTAGTGAAACAGATTTCAACTAAAAGCCAAAATAATATTTTTACTTTCTTTCTTAGATTAAGTTTTATTTTCTTGTTTTTACTACATGTTGGTCCCGGACTGATAAGTAGGGTACACTTAGCGGGGGGGGGGGGGGGGGGGGGGGGGGGGGGGGGGAATTCGTGTAACAAAAGTTTTTCAACTTCTTTTCAAACTCATCTCAGAGTGAGCAAGACTGGAGACGCTTTGAAACTTAAGACCGAAGCGTGAGCTTGATCTATAGTAAAGCTTTACTCAGGACCTAAGCGGACGCTTAATCACAGAGTGACTCGCTTGCTTATATGTGGAATTTAGTGAGCTAATATTTCCTAAGTAATTGATGCTCCATATTAGGTTTGTTTATATGCTCGTTAAAATATGAGATAATCAAAGCAAGTAAATAACGAAAAGCTTAAGGACAGAAAATACAAGACCAAGGATTATAGTGGTTTGGTGGTAGAACACCTACGTCCACTTTTGTTCCACGCAGGAACAACTTCTCTTCACTCAAGAAACCTTTGAGGATTACGGGTTCTTCAAAAACCAAGACAAGGATCGAACTTCACAGGCTTGGATCCACAACACACTGGGAGATTACGGGTTCTCCACGAAAACCTAAGACAAGAATCGAGCTTCACACAGTCGAAGAATGTGCAAGCTTGGATTCTTTCTACTCGATCGAGGTGTTCACTATCGATGAAGTGAAACCTTAGATCTTACAACAACCTTGCAACTTAACACAAACTCTAACACACTTGACTGGACAAGAACAAGGGTTTTGGTTTGGTTTTGAAAAACACTCTAAGTGAAGAACTCTTTACAATAGATGCAAAGGCTAGAGTTCTTCTTCTAAGCTTGGATATGTATAGTGGCTTAGAATCTAAGAGAGTGAAGGTTGCAGAGACAAGCTTCGATGGTACTGAAGCTTGGGAACACTTAGACAAGGACTCGAGCAGATGTACGCAAAAAACTCGTGAGTACTTGTTTGCTTTGAGCGCTGAAATTTCAGGAAGTGTTCTCTTCTTCTCTTCTCTGCGTGCCTCTATTTATAGTGTGAGGGATGGACTGGAGCCGTTTGAAGGTTGGTGGCTTTGTCCCTCCACACTCGACAGTACTTGGCTTTGACCTGCAGCTTTATCAGATACTGGCTTGTCTTCTTTCCCAAAATGGCTAAAAGCCAAGCGTAACAGTAACTGGGCTCCTCCAGTACTGTTGCGGCTGCTTGTCGGTCTATCCGGTCAACTCTTATCGCACTATTTCTACCACACAAAATAGGTGTAATATAATGAAGCACGAGTATCGTATCCAGAGGGACTGAATAACCGAAAACACACACAATACCTTTACTATAGAACTAATCTGATGTCTAGACTTTTAAGGGTTTAGGATTGTGGTATTTATACTAGGCAAACAAATAAAAAGGACTCAATAAATCAAATAAGGAAATAAATAAACAAGGCAAATAATTAATCAAGAAGAAACCTAGCAAGCAAGCAATTAAACAAATAGGGGAATAAAAATCAATTAAGGAAAAGTGTTGACTTTAGGGAAGCCTACCTAATCAAATCTATACAAGCAATTAATGAATACAATTAACCACTTTAATCCAATCTAAATGTGATACATGCAAAAATAACCTACACCCTAATTAAAGCAATGCAAGTAGTCACCCAACGAGATCCTAATATCCTTTCGAATTGTAAGAATCAAATCAAGTGCAAAATAGAACAAGTACCAATAATATAATCAACTAGGTTCAACTAAGACACCAAATCAATTATATATGAACATACAACAATTCAATTATCAATCAAGAAAATCAAACTATCATATCATGCATTCATGAGATCTATTATGCAATTACCCTATCAAGGCATAAACACATAATTATGCATACACAATTAATGGCCAGTTAACTATGCATGAGAATAAGCACCATGAAACATGCATCTAGATTGGAGGGCTAATTGTAAACAAGAACACTTACATAAATTCAATTAGGCATTCAATCCCTAAAATCAACCAAGGAATTTAGCTAGACATAATTAAAGTAAACATAAACACAAAGAATTGGAAGAACATAATTAAAAAGTAAGAGTAAGAAAAACTTGGAATAGAATCTTGAACGCGAAGAACTTCGAAACTTGAATCTTGAATAAACTTGAAAAGCTCCAATGTTAAATACAAACTCTAAAGTAAAAGTGTGCTAGAAATTATGTAAAAGTAATGCTAGTTAGGGTTTACAATGCTAGACTAGGAGTATATATAGAGGAGAAATTTACATAAGGAAACCTAAACCAAAAAGGAGTCAAATTAAATAAGGAGAAAAATCCCGTCTGGACACCTCTCGACAGACCTCTCGATCGAGAGGTCGATCGAGAGGGTATCATCTTTGCTCTCGATCGATAGCTGCAGCAGAAGGCACCTCTCGACATACCTCTCGATCGAGAGGTCGATCGAGAGGCCTTCTCACGAACTCAAATCTTGAATTTTAAACTTCGATCTTCACGCCTTTTCTCGTCTCGGGGTTTTATCATCGATTTATGCCTGAAAACTCAAGAAAACACCCAAAAGCATAATATTGTCCAAATAGATGAAAATCATATAAATCAAAGACAATACTACACAAACGAGATACAAAATTGACTCTTTTTGGTTATTAAAATAAGGTAAATTTCACCTATATCAAATCCCCCAAACTTAAACATTGTTCGTCCCGAACAATACCAAAACATAAACAATAGACTCTAGCATTGTGAACTATATAGGCCTCAAAACTTTTCAAAACCAATACTCATGATCATGATCAAAACTATGCACACAACCTTAGCATCAATAGCACAACCTATCCAACAAATTCGAAACATGTCAATCTATCAAAGAACACTCTCCAAACATGTGAGATTATGTATATAAGTGAACTCTCAACTCTCTCAAAGAAAAGATGTAATATAATGCACATCATAAGGTTCACTCAACATCAATGCCATGCAACATGTTTACCATAGGCTTGCCCCTAATCTCAACATCTCCACCTAATGTAATATTCACAAACTAAGATCAAAAAGGTCTTTATAAAAGCTTGTAATGTAGGGATATTGGTTAAGGTAGGGAATGTATAGGCTAAGTGACTCAAATTGCTCCAAATCATTACCCTTTTTTTTCAACTCCACCCAAAGTATGGTTCTTACTCCATCTTCTACCATCCAACACACCAACTACACAACTCAATATCATAGATGCAACATATACAATCCAAGCTAACTATCCCCTTATGCTTTTATTCTCATTTTTTTTTTCTTCTTTTAACTATAGAGCTCAACTAATAAATGTTCTTTCTAATATTCGAACAAAGGCTCTAACTTTCTTTTCTCTCTTTTTTTTTTTTCACAACTATCTTTTTCTAAGCTCATAGGGATAGCTAACTATACTTAATCAAGCATCTCAAATTCTTTTCTTTTTCTCCTTCTACACCACAACAAATATTCTAATTAACTCCTTCCATATCACCAACTAAATCCACTAAAGATACCCTTATCCATCCAAACCTCCTATCATCCAAGCTCAAGAAAGAAAGGCTCATAACAAGGCTCAAAGGGGGTAAACAAAGATAATGATCAAGGTTAGTGTATGGGATTCATGTGGCTAAAGAAAAATGGCCTAAGATCATCTCCTAGTTCATAAATATACTAAGGTCTTGACGGAGAAATAGGGCAAGTTCTAGAAACAATGAAGCATACATGATCACTCAATCAAAGAAATAGGCATCAATATGCACCAATAGCTCAATTCTCACGGGCTCAAACTAACTAGTTCCCGACATCAAGACATGCTTCAATTTCATCAAATAAAATGCGTCACTTCGCCAAGGTTCCATGCATAATAAAGATCATGAATTTTCTCCAAAAATCAAGCAAAAATTTCTATCATTGGCCAAATTCACAATACTATCGTCATATGCTTACTTGACTCAATTTAAACCTAAGACTCAAAACAATAAAAGACTCTAACATACCCCAAAATAATACTAACAAATAAAAGACTCTCAAAGCAAGAAAACAATAAAAATAATTTAACTTAGACACTCTTTCCCTCCCCCAAACTTATTTCAAAGCATAGCAAAGAAATAAGTTTAAAGAAAAGAAGTAGGCTAAGTTAAAAACTGACCTCATGGAAATGGCGGTGGGAAGGGAGGGTTGTCGGGGTTATTGGGGTCGAATCGTTGATGGCTCTCCGGGTAGTGAGGATAAAAGTAGTGCATCTCATGCACCATCCTATTGTAATTCTCCATGTACGCTCGTTCATCCTCACGCCTCTTCGCCTCCTCTTCTCGAAATTTCCTCTCGTTCTCAAAGTAAACGTCGAGAGTATCAAAACGACCTCCAATGTATGCACGAAGGTCCCCCACCTCGGTTCTCAACGTTTGAACCTCCTCTCGAACTCCTCGCACTTGAGACTCGACAAACTCCCTACCATCCCAATGGTAGTTGTCCATTGCCTCCAATGTCTCCGTATGCCAATCTTGCATCGTAGAGAAGTCCGGAGCTCTCATGTGGAAACCGGGCTGTGGAACACCTTCGTTTCCTTGCGCATACGCATCCTCCTCTTGATCAAAACCTTGCTCATATTGCTCGGCCTCGTCTGCATCATCGTCCTCCTCTTCATCATCACCTCCTTCATCGGGCCTTGGACCTCCCTCAGCCCACATAAGCTCCTTGTGTTGGGGAGAGTTCATCTTCCCATTTCCTCTCCTTAGCTTCTCGTTCCCGATCACCTCGGTCAAGTAGTTGTTCGGCAGCGGGAAAAGGTGAACTCCACTCCTCCCATGTAGCTTAAAGAACCACCCGGACGTGTCGTATGAAATCATCCTCGCAAGCTCCAACGTGCGTCTATCCACAAAGATGGACGTAGACACGGGCTGCTCTCCAATCGGAATGTTGAAGTGTTGGGCAATTGGAGTGACGAAAGCTCCTATCCCAATCTTTTGCCCCCCGAACAAGTATGCTTGGTTCTCCATATGATCTACGAGGTAAAGGGCTGCACATTGAGAGTGGCCTCGATATGAGGTCCAAATGAGATGAGCGTCGGTGGCAAGGAAGGTGCCGGAGTCATGACGGGAATGGATGGTCGACGAGATCAGCCTATGGAAGTAGCGAATCGTGGGATTCCGAATTGAGGTGGCCTTTGCTTTCGCCGGGTTGTAGGATCTCGTTCTTTCCTCCTCAAAATCCACGAATTGTGCCCACAAATCTTGAAGATTTGGATGATTGTTGCCAATGTACTCGCCATTCTTGTTTCCTCCAATGATATCACTAAGTTGGTCCATGTCAAGCTCCCTTGGTTGACCACCGAGTTGGAAACGAATGATGTGGGGCACTTGGTTGACTCGCTCCACCACCAAAGTCGAAAGAAACTCCACCGTTAGAATGTGGTAGGTCAAGTGATTTCCTTGGAAGATGTTGGTGAAGCCTCCTCGTTGCATCAATTGAGTGATTTCGTCGGCTATCCCCATCGCCGCTATCGTCTCTTGGTGTAGGAAACGACAATGCTTGTGCTTGAGTTGCACAAGGTGGGACCATCTCCTCTTTGATTCCGCTGTGGTGAGCTTAAGCTTGAACGCCTTGGGCTCCAAACTCGAGGGCATCGACCTTGCCGCCGGTATTCTAGTCTCCGGGATAGTCTTGTCGTTTTTCCACGTCTCCTTTCCCTTGCTCGAAGAGGTGACCTTTTCCTTCCCCTTGCCTTTGCTTGAAGAGGTCGAGGCAACATTCTTGCCCTTGTCTCGTGCCATTTTTAGTACCTAAAAGTATCACAAATTAATACAAGGGATGCAAGAATAGAGCAATTAAATCATCTTCCCCCAAACTTCAACCAAATTCAATTCTCCCCCATTATCGACTCAATTTCATCACCAATTTATACAATCACCACAATACTCCTCCAAAAACATGAACCTATAATCACACAATCTCAATCTCATGCATATAGATACCAACGAATTCATCGACAAACATAAAGACTCATTCGATTATCAATACACAATTATCTCCGCATTCATCCATGAATCCAATTCATACAAATAATTCAATGAATTCCATGAATCCAATCTATCATGCTCAATCTAATACCCAATTTATCAATTCAACGAATTTAACCATCAAAATTGAATTTTAATCGGTCAAAACATGCGAAATCATGTAAAGAATCAAGAATTGATAAGAAGAGGGCAAGAAATTGAGTACCTTTTGACGAATCGAAGAGAAATTGAGAGTATTTGTGTGTGCTTGAGAGAATTTGTGAGTTATGAGAGAATGGTATGTGAGTTGTGTGCAAAAGGTGTATTTAAAGGAGTAAATAAACCTGGTCAAAGTCGGAAGTTGCGCCGTCAACGACTCTCTCGATCGACCTCTCGATCGAGAGAGGTGTCGAGAGGTACCTACTGGATTCCAAAGTTTGACCTCTCGATCGACCTCTCGATCGAGAGAGGTGTCGAGAGGTGCTGCACTTTACGTTCTGACCTCCCCTCTTGATCGAAAACACGGGGGTCTCGATCGAGAGGCTTCACGTGACATACCTGGGCACATTATTTCAGAACCTCTCGATCGACCTCTCGATCGAGAGAGGTGTCGAGAGGTGCTGCACTTTACGTTCTGACCTCCCCTCTCGATCGAAAACACGGGGGTCTCGATCGAGAGGCTTCACGTGACATACCTGGGCACATTATTTCAGAACCTCTCGATCGACCTCTCGATCGAGAGAGGTGTCGAGAGACCCCTACTGGACAACAAACTTTCACCTCTCGACAGGCCTCTCGATCGAGAGAGGTGTCGAGAGGCCCTGCCCGATTTTGTTTTCTACACAACACTTTAGCATTTGTTAGTATATTACGGGGTTCGATCTAAAATACGAAAATCGACTTAAAAACTTCGAAAAATAAATTACCTAAGACTAAAAAAAAAAAAAAAAAAACGAAACAAAAAAAAAAAAAAAACGGGATACGAATATTGGGTTACCTCCCAACAAGTGCTACGTTTTACGTCTTTAGCCCGACGATACCTCCTTTCTAACTTGGGTCATCAAGGTACGTGGCCGCTTTCTTGGGGAAAAACGGCAACGGCTTGAAGTAGTGCTTGAGGCGATGTCCATTTACCATGAACTTTTCACCGTCGTTCTTCAACACCTCAAATGCACCATTCTTCAAGTCCTTGTAAATGACGTACGACCCCGACCACTTACTTTGCAATTTTTTCCTGGAAATAAACGAAGTCGAGAATTAAAAACAAAAACATCATCACCAATTTCGAACTTACGCTTCTTGATGCTCAAGTCGTGAAATCTAGCAGCTCGTTCCTTGTAGATCCTCGAATTTTTGAATGCTTCATTTCTCCATTCATCGAGCTCCAACAAGTCGTCACATCTTTGGCCCATGGCTTCTTTGAACTCGAAGTTAATCCTTCTTGTCGCCCAATAAGCTTTATGCTCCAACTCCATTGGTAAGTGGCAAGACTTGCCAAATAGCTATTGATATGGCGATCTCCCAATTGGTGTCTTGAAAGCCGTCCTATAGGCCCAAAGTGCGTCATCTAAGTACTTCACCCACTCCTTCTTGTTGGTGACGGTCTTCTCCAAAATTTGCTTGATCTGACGATTAGCTAACTCGGCTTGACCGTTTGCTTGAGGGTGGTAGGGCGATGTGACCTTGTGCTTGACTCCATACTTCGCAAGAAGCGATCCTAACCAACGATTGTTGAAGTGGCTCCCCCCATCACTAAGCAAAGCCCTCGGAGTTCCAAACCGAGTCAAAATATTTCGCTGGAGGAATTTGATCACCACCTTCGAATCGTTGGTTGTAGTCGGAATGGCCTCGACCCATCTAGAAACATACTCCACCGCAAGTAAAATGTAGGAGAACCCTTGAGACTTGGGAAAAGGACCCATGAAGTCAATCCCCCAAACATCGAAGAGCTCCACTTCCATGATAGTCCGTTGCGGCATCTCGTCCCTCTTCGTGATATTCCCCATCCTTTGGCATCGATCACATGACTTGATGAACTCGTGGCAATCCTTGTAGATCGAAGGCCAATAGAAACCACTATGAAAGATCTTGAGGGCGGTCCGATTCGCTGCAAAGTGTCCCCCATTCGGAGCGCTATGGCAATCTTTGATGATCTTCTTCCATTCCGATTGTCGAACACATCGCCTTATGACTCCGTCGGCACACCTCCTATACAAGTATGGATCATCCCAATAATAGAACTTACAATCGTGGAGGAACTTCTTCTTTTGGTGAGACGATAGATCCTTGGGCACATGATGGATCACCAAGTAGTTGACGATGTCGGCGAACCAAGGTATCAAATCGTCCATCTGAAAAATCTGCTCATCGGGGAAGCTCTCCTTGATTGCAATTTTCGAATCCTCTCCGTCCACGGGCTGCTCGAGTCTCGAGAGATGGTCGGCCACCACGTTCTCGCATCCTTTCCTATCCTTGATCTCCATGTCGAACTCTTGAAGAAGCAAAATCCAGCGAACTAACCTTGGCTTCGAGTCCTTCTTGTTGAATAGATAGCGAATGGCGGCATGGTCGGTGTGCACAATCGTGTGAGATCCCACCAAATAAGGTCTGAACTTGTCGAAAGCGTAGACCACAACAAGTAACTCCTTCTCCGTGGTGGTGTAGTTCCTTTGAGCCGAGTCCAACGTCTTCCTAGCATAGTAGATCACTCGGAAAAGCTTGTCCCTCTTCTGCCCCAAAACAACTCCTACCGCCCAATCGCTTGCATCGCACATGAGCTCGAACGGGGCACTCCAATCCGGCGACACCAAGACGGGAGTAGAGATAAGTGCCTTCTTCAATACCTCGAAGGCTTCCAAGCACTCATCATCGAACACGAACTTGACATCTTTCTCGAGCAATCCACACAACGGCTTTGTGATCTTCGAGAAATCCTTGATAAATCTCCTATAGAAACCGGCATGTCCTAGGAAACTTCTCACCGATTTGACATTGGTTGGCGGTGGCAACTTCTCGATGGCTACAACTTTGGCTCGATCCACCTCCAATCCATATGAAGACACCTTGTGACCAAGTACAACTCCTTCTTGAACCATGAAGTGGCACTTCTCCCAATTGAGAACGAGGTTCGTCTCTTCGCACCTTTGAAGCACCGTGGCGAGATTATCCAAACATTGGTCAAAAGAGGGACCAAAGACTGAAAAATCATCCATAAACACCTCCATGATATTCTCGATCAATCCATGAAAGATGGCCATCATGCACCGTTGGAAAGTGGCCGGTGCATTGCATAATCCAAACGGCATCCTCCGATAAGCGAAAACTCCATATGGGCATGTGAATGCCGTTTTGTGTTGGTCCTCCGGAGCGATGGCGATTTGATTGTAGCCGGAGTATCCGTCGAGGAAGCAATAATACTCATGGCCGGCTAGACGATCGAGCATTTGATCTACGAACGGGAGGGGAAAGTGATCCTTCCTTGTTGCAGTGTTGAGAAGACGATAATCAATGCAAACTCACCATCCCGTGACGAGCCGTGTTGCGATCAGCTCTCCTTTCTTGTCGTTGATGACCGTCATGCCTCCTTTCTTTGACACCACTTGAGTAGGGCTCACCCACTCACTATCCTAAATAGCATAGATCATGCCGGCATCAAGCAACTACAGCACCTCCTTCCTCACAACTTCTTGCATGGCTGGGTTCAATCGTCTTTGGGGTTGGACTCTTGGGCGATGGCCTTCCTCGAGCAAGATCCTATGCATGCAAATCATAGGACTAATACCTTTGATGTCGGCAATCGTCCATCCAATTGCAGATTTGTGCTCCCTTAGCACCCTCAATAGCTTGTCCGTGTTTGCCTCCGTGAGATGAGAAGACACGATCACCGGGTACGTCTCTTCTTCTCCTAAGAACTTGTACTTGAGGTGCTCGGGTAATGGCTTCAATTCCACCTTAGGGGCTGCATCCTTCTTCTCTTCCTCTTCGAAAAATCTGTCATCCACCTTCTTGTTGATGTCGAGATATGAAACCTCCTTGTGGTGACTCGATGGTCGATTAGCCTCCAACTGATTTAGATATTCGAGAATCTCGTCGCAAGCTTCATCCAACTCCTCGTAGGCATAGAGAGAATTCGAGATACAATGGTTAAGTGCCTCCTCCGAAGTAGGTGGTGTCAATGTCTCGATGGAGAAGATGTCCTCACGTTGATCGTCGGGTCGCTTCATAGCTTCAAATATAGAAATCTTCAGCTCTTCCCCGTTAACTCGAAATGTGAGGTCTCCATCTTGAACATCGATCAATGCTCTCCCCGTCGCTAAGAATGGCCGTCCCAAGATCAAAGGTTGATTTGTATCCTCGGGCATGTCCAAGACTACGAAATCTGCCGGAAAGACGAGGTTGTGCACTTGAACGAGAACGTCCTCCACTATCCCCCTTGGATAAGAAACTGATCGGTCCGCCATAAGTAGAGAGATGGTGGTTGGCTTCATCTTCCCGATCTTGAGCTGGTTGAATATAGGGAGAGGCATCAAATTTATGCTAGCACCAAGATCACATAGCACATTTTGGAAGATTTGATCACCAATCTTGCATGACAACGTGAATCTTCCGGGATCCTTTTGCTTCAATGGTAACTTCCTTTGGATCACCGCGCTGCACTCCTCCGTGAGATTGATCGTCTCGAACTTCCCCCACTTTTTCTTTCCCGAAACCGCATCCTTGATGAACTTCATGTGGTTGGGCATGTCTCGAAGAGCATCGAGAAGTGGTATGTTGATGTTGACCTTTTGTAGTATCTCCATGAAGCGTTGATACTTCTCGTCTTGCTTCGTCTTGGTCAATCGTTGCGGGAAGGGGGCCTTCGGAGTGTAAGTCGGAAGTCGGTGCGGCTGCTGGGCCTCTCGACCGACCTCTCGATCGAGAGAGGTGTCGAGAGGTCCCTTCTGACCTCGGTTTTTGACCTCTCGATCAACCTCTCGATCGAGAGAGGTGTCGAGAGGGTCAATTTGAATCTCCTCGTCATATACCTCTCGATCCTCCTCTCGATCGAGAGAGGTGTCGAGAGGTGGATTCTGACCTCCAGTATGGACCTCTCGATCGACCTCTCGATCGAGAGAGGTGTCGAGAGGCCCTCGCCTCGGCTCTTGGATCCTCGTTTCCTCGAGCACCACATTCTTGAAATTCCCGACTCCTTTCTTCTCAGCTTCCAAGGATGGATTTGTGTACGTAGTGCCGCTCCGAAGCTCAATAGCATGAACATGATGGTTGTTCTTCGGGTTTTGCTCCGTGTTACTTGGGAATTGGCCGGGCTTATGGACTCCTCCTTGAGCGTTGGCTATTTGACTCATTTGCGTCTCCAACATTTGCATTTGTTTGGTCAACGCATTGATGCTACTCGCCAAGTTGTTGGTTGAGGTGCTTTGAGTGAGCTCCAACGTCCTCAACTTTGCATCTTGTTGTGTCATCCTCATCTCCGATTGAGCCATATATTGACGAATTAAATCGTCGGTGGACATCTCCTTCTTTGGCTCTTGGATGACTCCGTTCTCAACATGGAAGCCGGGAGGTGGTTGCAAGGCATTGTTTGGATTGGCATAAGAGAAGTTCGGATGATTTCGGTTGTTGGGCACATAAGGCTTCTTGTATCCTCCTTGGTAGTTTGAACTTCCTTGTCCTCCTTGCCACTTGTTTCCTTGATTGGGTTGCCACTTGCCCCCTTGTTGCACAAAATTGGCATCTTCCTCTTCGGTTGGGTTTGCTTGATCGTCCGTGATAGCATCGCACCGAAGTACTCCTTTCTTGATAGTATCCAACTCATTCGCTATTTTTGTGTACTTCTCCATCAAGTCCTCGTAAGCATCGATCCCAATGTTGGCAACTCTCCTTCTTCCAAGACGACGGTCAGTAGCCTCCTCATAACTCGAGTTCACGGTCATCTCAATGATCTCCATAGCAACATCATACTCATTATTCAGAAATCCTCCCTTCGAAGCGTAGTCGAGCTCCTTCCTACACAACTTGTTCAAACCATGATAGAAGTTCGTGATTTGATCCTCCTTGGTAATTCCATGATTTGGGCATGCTCGTAATAGCTTCTTGAATCTCCCCCATGCCTCGTAGAAGTGCTCATCCTCGAATTGTTGAAACTGTATGATCTCATTGATAAGCTTTTGAGCCCTCGAAGGTGGAAAGAACTTGTTGAGAAACTTTGTGCACATGTCAGCCCAAGTAGTGACCTTCGTCTTGTCCAATCCATCTAACCACTCCCGAGCATCGTCCTTGAGAGACCACACGAAAAGGCTAAGCTTGAGGTAATCCGAAGACACTCCATTGGCCTTGTATGTCGCACATATATCCAGAAATTGCTTCAAGTGTGCGTTTGGATCCTCCGCCGGTGATCCTCCATATTGATTGTTTTGCACCATGTTGATGAGGGACGTCTTGAACTCGTAGTTGTTTGCTTCGGTAGTCCCCCATCCTCCTTGCTGAAATTGATCAACGACCGGCTTGTAGCGGTCGTTCAAAGTCCTCCTCACTGCTTGATCCCCCATCGAATCGAAACTCCTTGGCGAATCGGGTGGTGAAGAGGGTGGTGTATCGATTTTTCTCGTCTCCTTTCCTCGCCTCAACGTCCTTAGAGAGCGCTCTAACTCCAAGTCCAACGGAATAAGATTTATCCCCTTAGACCTTGTGGTCATGCACTACCTAAAATCAAAGAGAAGAAAAGAAGAACGTTAGATCAATAAACCGAGAACAGAAAATTAAAGCGCCTAAATCACCTATTAATTCTATTTCAAAATATGTATGTGAAATCTAATCAATGTCCCCGGCAACGGCGCCAAAATTTGATCGCACTATTTCTACCACACAAAATAGGTGTAATATAATGAAGCACGAGTATCGTATCCACAGGGACTGAATAACCGAAAACACACACAATACCTTTACTATAGAACTAATCTGATGTCTAGACTTTTAAGGGTTTAGGATTGTGGTATTTATACTAGGCAAACAAATAAAAAGGACTCAATAAATCAAATAAGGAAATAAATAAACAAGGCAAATAATTAATCAAGAAGAAACCTAGCAAGCAAGCAATTAAACAAATAAGGGAATAAAAATCAATTAAGGAAAAGTGTTGACTTTAGGGAAGCCTACCTAATCAAATCTATACAAGCAATTAATGAATACAATTAACCACTTTAATCCAATCTAAATGTGATACATGCAAAAATAACCTACACCCTAATTAAAGCAATGCAAGTAGTCACCCAACGAGATCCTAATATCCTTTCGAATTGTAAGAATCAAATCAAGTGCAAAATAGAACAAGTACCAATAATATAATCAACTAGGTTCAACTAAGACACCAAATCAATTATATATGAACATACAACAATTCAATTATCAATCAAGAAAATCAAACTATCATATCATGCATTCATGAGATCTATTATGCAATTACCCTATCAAGGCATAAACACATAATTATGCATACACAATTAATGGCCAGTTAACTATGCATGAGAATAAGCACCATGAAACATGCATCTAGATTGGAGGGCTAATTGTAAACAAGAACACTTACATAAATTCAATTAGACATTCAATCCCTAAAATCAACTAAGGAATTTAGCTAGACATAATTAAAGTAAACATAAACACAAAGAATTGGAAGAACATAGTTAAAAAGTAAGAGTAAGAAAAACTTGGAATAGAATCTTGAACGCGAAGAACTTCGAAACTTGAATCTTGAATAAACTTGAAAAGCTCCAATGTTAAATACAAACTCTAAAGTAAAAGTGTGCTAGAAATTATGTAAAAGTAATGCTAGTTAGGGTTTACAATGCTAGACTAGGAGTATATATAGAGGAGAAATTTACATAAGGAAACCTAAACCAAAAAGGAGTCAAATTAAATAAGGAGAAAAATCTCGTCTGGACACCTCTCGACAGACCTCTCGATCGAGAGGTCGATCGAGAGGGTATCATCTTTGCTCTCGATCGATAGCTGCAGCAGAAGGCACCTCTCGACATACCTCTCGATCAAGAGGTCGATCGAGAGGCCTTCTCACGAACTCAAATCTTGAATTTTAAACTTCGATCTTCACGCCTTTTCTCGTCTCGGGGTTTTATCATCGATTTATGCCTGAAAACTCAAGAAAACACCCAAAAGCATAATATTGTCCAAATAGATGAAAATCATATAAATCAAAGACAATACTACACAAACGAGACACAAAATTGACTCTTTTTGGTTATTAAAACAAGGTAAATTTCACCTATATCAAACTCCATGCTCCAATCTTCATGTGCCACGTGGAGATCTGCAATAAATGTGGTTGATCTTCACTTGACTAAGTTTGAACTTCGAGTTTGAACTGAAGGTGGTAGTTGAACTGTCGCTTTTACGCTTTGGAACATGCTCGCTTCGCTTTAGTCTGGGCGCTCGCTTTAGCGTAGTCGGGTTGACTCGCTTTGACTTTATCGGGAGTGCTCGCTTCACTTTGTCCGGGTAGACTCGCTTCGCTTCAATGCACACTCAAGCGAGTGGTCTTCTCGCTTCGCTTGAAACCTGCAGTCTATTCCTAAAGCGACTAAAACAAAACAAGCTTTCCTAACATTATAAGCTTGAAAAATTCTATCCTACCTAATCAAAATAGGGTCGCTTGGGAATAGGATTTACATAGAGGGTTTTGGGATCTAATCAAAAATACATAATAAATTTTATTAAAGTGTCCCAGTAGGTTCCCCCTTAACAAATAAATCCTTAACAATTCCTAACAGTACACAGTAATTTGCCTTGTTAAGTTTTTCTTGAGATTTGACTTTGGGTTAAACTTATTAGTGCTACCATAGACTTCGTTCTATTGCGAACACTTTTAGGTGAAACAATTGTTCCTACATTACAACCTTAAAAAAGACCTAATTGATCTTAGTTCTTATATGCAATTAAGTGGTGGAGATGTTGAGATAAAGGGCAAGCTTATGGTAAGTCTTTTACATTGTATTGATTATGAGTGAGCCTATACACTTTTAATTCTTTCATTGTGAGTCGAGAGTTCACTTATACACTTATATCTTCACATGTCTTGAGTGAGTTTCCCTTATTAATGTATGACTTGATTTTGTTGTACTTTCGTAGAGTCGAAGCCTTGATGTTCCTTATATGATATTGATTGATGTTTCTTTGAAGA
This sequence comes from Thymus quinquecostatus, assembly GCA_024222315.1. NCBI lineage: Eukaryota > Viridiplantae > Streptophyta > Magnoliopsida > Lamiales > Lamiaceae > Thymus > Thymus quinquecostatus. The sequence continues at coordinate 20,865 of JANAFA010000115.1, forward strand.
TCAATGAGGCCCTAAAGAGTTCATTATGCTTGTATGTTGTGTTTGTCTTGATTTCTCTATTCTTTAGTTTAGGTTTTAGTTTATTGTTCTCGACAAACAATGTTTAAGTTTGGGGGATTTTGATAGGGTGTATTTTTACCCTATCATCTAAGTGTTAAAGTGTCATTTTATCGTTGTATTTCGATAGTTTAGCTCATGTTTTTTATCATTTACGTTATTTTGAGCTAGATTACGCTATTGGGTTGTTTTGGGTGTTTTTTAGGGCTTTTTGAGTCTAGGAAACCCAAGACGAGATGAGAAATGACAGAACGAGAAAACAAGAGAAGAAACAATCGTGAAACGACCATTGACCCCAAGTTCTGACTTCTTGAGATTTTATTGAAGATATATATATTTTGGAAGTATTGAAATTATAATATCAAAGAGGGGTTTGATAGGAGCACGTAGGCGAAAACGGAGGTCAATTCGGAGTTCGTACGAGGAAGATACGGCCGAAACAATAATGGCGCGCGCAGGACTCCTGATGAAGCCTCTCGGCCGAGCCACTCGACCTAGCCTCTCGAGTCTCGACCACCCTCTCGGTTGAGAGGTAGGTCGAGAAGTGCTCCTAGAAATCCTCAAAATTGGTTTTTTTTTTTTTCATATTAGTTTCCTTGTACACGTGGGTTTTAGATGTAAACTTCTACCTTTTAAATACTTCTAAACTTATCACTGTAAAGGAGTTCTCTCCTTCCCTAGATTATTTTCCATTCTATTCTTTACACTTATATATTTCAGATTTCCATTCTTTTCTTTACACTTTTATATTTTAGATCTGATTTAATTCTTGTATTTTAAAGACCATTGAAGATTAAAGATTTATCAAGATTCAAGAGTTTTTCTATCTCTTTCTCTTTATTTATGTCTTTAACTATGTTTAGTCTTCCTTCTACCTTTCTGTTAATTATGTTTAGATAATTTTCCTAGTTTATTCTAGGGTTTGTATGTTTATTTGAATCTACATGAATTACTTTTAGATCTATTTTAACCTTTTACTTAGATTTATGTTTCATGGTGCTTATTCTCATACATGATTAATTGGCTACTAATTATGTGTGCTTAGTTGTGTGATTTTTACCTTAATAGGATTAATTGCGTGATTGAATTCTTGAAAAATAATACTCCCTCCAATTCTTTTTGTAAGTCTTTTTGAACTTTTCAAGATTTTCAAAATGTAAGTCTTTTTAGAATTTGTCGCCACAATTGCCCTTATTAATGTGTTTCTTTTAGTAATAGTTTTTTTCATTCATCCAAAGATGAAATTTTTATTAGCGATAAATTATCATTAAATAAGGTTAAATTTGTTAAAAATAATATTTCTTAATATGTGTGAAAAATCTAAAAAGACTTACAAAAAGAATTGGAGGGAGTACGATTTAATTTTATCTATCTTGGCGGAATTCAGATAAATCGTAGGATTTGCATGTGAATTGATTTAGGTATCGTAGTTGAACCTAGATTAAATATATATTTAATACTCAAGCTTTTGGTAACTAGTTTTATTCTTATGATACCTAACGTTGATTAAGTTTAGATTAGCTACTATCTAAGTTATCCTAGCGGAAACTTTAGGTATATGAGTGAGTACTCCATGTAATTGGATTAAATTTGGTTAAATAGATTGATTGGTTATTTGTGTGTGTTTGATTATGTTGGGAATTGTTAAGGATTCACATGTTATGGGGGAACCTATTGGGACGATTAATAAAATTGTTCATTATATTTTGATTCAATCCAAAAACCCTCTGTGATAATCCTATTCCCAAGCGACCCTTTTTGATTAGTATGATAGGATATAATTTTTCAAGCTTATAATGTTAGGAAAGCTTATTTCTTTTTTAGTCGCTCTAGGTTCTAGCCTACAGGTTTCAAGCAAAGCAAGAAGACCACTCGCTTGAGTGTGTTTTGAAGCCGAAGCGAGGCCACCCGGTAAAGCTGAAGCGAGTGCTCTTGATAAAGCTAAAGCGAGCCACCCGACAAAGCTGAAGCGAGCGCTTTCGAAAAGCGAAGCGACTACAAAGCAAAGCGTGAAAGCGACAGTTCAACTACCATCCCTTGTTCAAACTTCAGTCAAGTGAAGATCCGCCGCAATTAATGCAGATCTCCACGTGGCGAGTAAGGATTGGATGCATAAGTTGACTCGGAAGACCGACAAAGCAGCCGCTACAGTACTTCCCAGTTCAGTTACTGTTAAGCTTGGCTTTTAGCCAGTTTGGGAAGAAGACAAAGTCATCCTCTGAAAAGTTGTCGGTCAAGCCAAGTACTGTCGAATGTGGAGAGACAAAGCCACCAACTTTCAAACGGCTTCAACCCGTCTCTACCACTATAAATAGAGGATTGCAGAACCAAGAACACTTCAACACTTCCACAAATTTCCAACGCTCAAATTTGCAAGCACTAGTGATTTTCCAGCTTACATTTTCTCGAGTTCTTGAAGAAGTGTTCCAAGCTTCAGTTCCATCGAAGCTTGCTTTCTGCAACCTTTCACTCTAAAATCTAAGCCCACATATATATCCAAAGCTTAGAAGAAGAATCCTAGCCTTTGCATCTCACTGTAAAAGATTCTTCACTTAGAGTGTGTGTGTTCACAAACCCAACCCAAAAACCTTGTCTTTGTCTAGTCAAGCGTGTTAGTATTGTTTGTGTTTGTTTTAAGGTTGTTGTAAGATCCAAGGTATCGCTTTTATCAATTGCGAAAACCTCAATCGAAAGGTGGTGTGTCGTCCAAGCTTGCACCTTCATCGATTGTGCGAAGCTCGATTCTTGTTTAGGTTTTTCAGAGAACCCGTAATCTCTGAAAGTTTCTTGAGTAAAGAGAAACTGTTCCAGTGTTGGAACAAAGTGGACGTAGGAGCTTTATCTCCGAACCACTATAAATCTCCGTGTGCAGTATCGCTCTAACCCTACTCTTTCAATTATTGTTTACTTGCTTTGATTATCATATTTGCACTTGCACGTAAACAAACTTAATACTAGATTTTAATTACTTAAGAAAGAATAGCTCACTAAATTCCGCATACAAGCAAGTAAGTATCTCTAGAGGTCAAGCTCTCGCCTTGGTCTCTAGAAAGCTTATACTGTAGATCTAGCTTCGGCTTTGGTCTTAAGTTTAAAAGCGACTCACTTATGTTGGGAATTGTTAAGGACTAAATTGTTAAGGGGGAACTTCATGGGACATTTGATAAATGAAGTCATTTGTTTTGATTAGATCCCAAAACCCCAAGTGTCCTTTTCCCAAGCGACCCATTTTGATGTAGTTAATAGGATAGAATTTTTCTAAGCCTACACTGTTAGGATGGCTCCTTTATTTTGCTTAGATTAGGCTTCAAAAGTTCAAGTGAAGGCCACTCACTTGAGTGTGTTTTCCAAAGCGAAGCAGGTCAAGCAAATCGAAGTGAAGCGTGCCGAAGAATTACGAAGCGAAGCGAGCGCTACAGTAGATTCAAAGTGAGTCTACCAAAGCGAAGCGAAGCGAGCGCTACAGTGGAATCAAGTGAACCCACTAAAGCAAAGCGAAGCGTGCGCTACAAAGAAAAGCCGAAGCGAGTCAACACGAGTCAACACTTAATTTAGTAGTGTCACGGGAAATTTATTTCTCAAGTGACTCACTACAAATATGACCGTGAAGCGACTCACTTCAGAGCGGCCGCTACAACTTAAAAGCGAAGCGAGCCACTACCTACCAGAAAGCGACAGCACAAATTCCCGCTCCGAATTTGAACTCCAGTCAACTGGAGATCTCCGCATTAATTACGAGATCTCCACGTGTCGAAAGTGGAGAGGAGCAGAGGAGTTGACTGCCAGACCGACAAAGGCGCCGCAACAGTACTGGGTCGCTCCAGTTACTGTTACACTTGGAAGTTAGCCAATTTTGGCAAAATGCCAAAACTGCGCGTCTGCAAAAGCTACTGCCTGCGCAAGTACTGTCGAGAGGAGGAGGGACAAGGCCACCAACCAAGTAACGGATCTCAGCCAACCCTCCGCCTATAAATAGTGAAGGATGAAGACGAAGAAGAGTAGAACACTACTTGAGCATTTGAGCGCATACAGCAAACAAACACTCCCAGCTTTCATAACAATCTTCGAGTCTTTGTTTTCCAGTGTTCTCCGAGTTTCCAGTTCATCGGAACTCGTCTTCACAACCTTCACACTTAGAGTCTAAGCCCATTCCATATCCAAGCTTAGAAGAAGAGCTCTAGCCATCTTTGCACTTATTGTAAAGAGCTCTTCATAGTGTGTTTCGTCAACCAAAAACCCTAAACTCTGTCTGTTAGGTTTTTGAGTGTCGTCGTTAGGTTGTTCAGATCTAAGGCCCTTCTTTCATCGATTGAAGAAGCCTCGATCGTAGAGTTGAGATCCAAGCTTACACTTACATCGTTTGTGTAAAGCTCGATCGAAGCTAGGCTGTAAGGAGAGCCCGTAATCTCCCTGTCTGTCTGACTGAAGCGAGTGAAACTTCCAGTCTTTGTTAGGTTTGTGTAGTGAACCCGCAATCACTACGTCTGTCGTTTGATAGGCAAGTGAAGCCCGATCCCGACCAGGTTTTTGAAGGACCCGTAACCTTCAAGTTCTTGAGTGAAAAGAACAGTTGCCGTCGTGCAACAAAGTGGACGTAGGAGCGTTATCTCCGAACCACTATAAATCTCTGTGTCGTATCTCTCTTACCTTAATCTCTTTACAGTATTCGATTATCCATTGCACGTGCATATAAACAAACTTAACTTGGATTTTCAATTACTTAGGAAAGATTATAGCTCACCAAATTCCGCATAAAGAGTAAAGTCTCACTCTTGATCAAGCTCTAAGCTTAGGTCAAGAGATTCGCGATTGCTTTCGATCTAGCCCTAGGCTAGGTCTTAGCATTTCCAAAGAGCACTTTACTTTATACTCTGAGTTAAGGAATTGAAGTTGAAAAACTTCAAAATACGTATTCACCCCCCCCCCCCTCTACGTATTTTTCCTATAGCAAACCGGGACCAACAAGTGGTATCAGAGCCAGGTTCTTTCGAGCCTCTGCTTTGCATATCCGAAGCGAGTCCCCACTCGCTTCACGTTGTCTCACTGAACCGGATCCTATTTCCTAAGTGCATCAAAACCTCACCCACGCATATTGCATTTACTACTGATAGTTTGCTATGTCTACATATAGTGCATCAAATCTTCCACAGTTCTCGATCGAAGGATACGAGATATGGAGTTTCCGAGTCGAGAGCTTCCTATGCTCAATCCACGACCGGATGTGGGAAGTCATTGAAGACGGACCAATCGAAATCAAGAAAGCCATATCTGTGGAGGTTCCAGCCGCTGAAGGTCGTCCAGCCCATGTTCGACAACAGTACGTGGAGAAGGATAAGGACGAGTATACTCCAAATGACTTCAAAGTTGCCAACCTCGACAAGATTGCACGCCACACGATGCAGAGCACCGTGTCGGACGCCTATCTACCACGAATAAGGAAATGTGCAACGGCAAAGGAAATGTGGGAAACCCTAGCCCTCATTTCTCAAGGCACAGACAAAATCAAGGAGAACAAGCTCGCCGTTCAGATGCGGGAGTTTGAAAATTTGGTGATGAAGTCAGGAGAGTCCATCGACGCCTTCGAGCTGAGAGTTACCAACATTACGGCAACTCTCAACTCGCTTGGGAAGGAACTCACAGACAAGGAAGTAAATCTGAAAATAGTCCGTGCTCTCACAAGGAAGTGGCAGACCATGAAGGAGCTATATCTAGCTACCAAGGATCTAACGAAGCTCACGCCAGAAGTGCTGTTCTCCGAGTTCAAAGCTCACGAGTTTGATCTGAATCGAATGAGCCTCGACGACGAGGATGAAGCGCCCACTACGTCAAAAGGAGTAGCATTCAAAGCTGCCGAAGGGCCAAGCGAGCAGTCGCTAGCCAAGATGACGAGAGAAGAATTGGAAGAACACATTGCATTCTTATCCAAGAACTTCAACAAGATGAACTCTCGAGTGGGCAAGTATAAAAGATTCTACAAGCAGTACAAAGGGAGGAGCACTGATGCTCGAGAAGGAAAAGGAAAGAGAGAAGAGACGACCAAGCCGATCCCGCGCGACATGATGGAAGTGGAGTGTTACCACTGCCACAAGATGGGCCACTACAAATCTGATTGCCCAAAGCTAAGTGCCAAAGAGCGCGAAGAATTGAAGGCCAAGAGGGATGCCCCAAGGCGAGCGCTCGTAGCAAGTGAAGTGCCGGTCGCTACAACTGAAGATCCACCAAGCGACTCAGATGCATTCACCGATCCAAATTCCAGTGATGGTGAGGATCTTGGATTTATGGCGCTCACCGATGAAGAAACAGGAGAGGTATTCTTCTATCCTTCAATCACTTCAATTACACTAGCACACACTGTCAATGAGGAAGAGCAATCCTCTACATGGAGTGAGTTGTTTGACAAGCACCAAAAATTGTCAAGCGACCACGAAGTGGTAAAACAAGCTCTGTCTCGAAGCGAGAAGGAGAACCGAAAGCTAGCCCGTGAGCTTGACGAAGTCAAACTTAATTTAAGGTCTATGACTAGTAAGTTCGAGGATCTCTTCGCTAGACATCAAAGCTTGGAGGGAAGGTATGAAACCCAATCCACTCTAGTCGCCAACTTAAATAAAGCATCATACGCTAGACAGGCACTAGAGAGTTCTCTTCTACCTTTTGGTAGAAAGGGAGGACTTGGATATGAGGGTGGACCTCCCAAGCCGACTGTCTTTGTTGGTCCATCACACACTACACCATCAGTCACTTTGGAATTGCCCACTGCATCCAAAGCGACCACCAACAAGGACAAAGGCAAAATGGCTGAGAACCCTAAGAAGAAGCCTATGAAGATGTCTATATCTTTAAGGGCAGACCCTAAGGGCAAGCAAAGTTCAACAGTCCCTAGCACTCAACATGCTAAGTCTTACCAATCCAAGGGTAAAGGGAAAAATGTTGAAGCTTCTAAGTCTCAAGCCAAGACACGAGAGACAAAGGATCTACCTTTCAAGAAAATGAGTAATGTCTATGTGTCACGTTATCCGGACTGGAGATGGTCCAACCGGACTAACGTTGAGGGGGAAGAACTTGAAGCACCCAAGAGGCCGCTTCAAACTTCCAAGGTTACTCAAGCGAGTCGGGGTCAAAACCCTAGTTGGACCGCTTCAAGGAAACCAAGCGAGCCGCTTCGACAGACTAGAAACCCTAAGTTAGTCTCTAAACCCAGAGCTAATCCGAAGCGAGTCGCTTCAGGATATAAGCAAAATGGGAAGAGCGTAGGTAGGTCTGAAGCGAGCCGCTACCCCTCTTGCACACATTGTTGCACGTGTGAAGCTGCTTCAAGGCAGAACACCAAGTTTTCGAAGGTCGAGAAGCCCAAGACACAAGCTTCATCTCAAAAGAGAGTAAAGCAAGTGTGGGTACCTAAGGGAACTAACCTGCAAGGACCCAAACTGATTTGGGTACCAAAATCTGTCTAATTGCAGGTGAGCGCCGTGGATCCCATGCCAAGTGAGGGTCAACTAGTTTGGTACTTGGACAGTGGATGTTCAAGACACATGACTGGCATGAAAGCTCTACTTCACAACTACATAGAGAAGAAGGGTCCACACGTAACCTTTGGTGACAACTCTCGAGGAAGCACCAGGGGATACGGCGCACTGAAAATTGGAAAGCTCACAATTGAAGAAGTCTCCTATGTGGAAGGACTCAAGCACAACCTGTTATCTATTTCACAGTTTTGTGATAAAGGGTACAGGGTGGAGTTCATCTCCAACAAGTGCATTGTGAAGAGCAAACTCACATCCCAGATTGTGCTCACTGGAGTTAGACAAAGGAATGTCTACATAGCACAATGGGACAGCTGCAAGGAGGAAACTTGTCTAGTTGCAAGAAGTGCTACAGAAATTGGATGGCTATGGCACAGACGCTGGAACCACCTCAATTTCAAAGCTATCAATCGCTTAGCTCGAAAAGGTTTGGTACAAGGCATACCGAATGAAGTCTTCATCAAAGACCATCCATGCTCACCATGCCAACGAGGGAAGCAGACGAAGAAGCACTTCGCCAGTCTCGAAGAAGCTTCATCAAAGCGAGTGCTCGAGCTGCTTCACATGGATCTGTTTGGTCCAGTTACTCCAGTTAGTGTAAATGGAAGGAAGTACACTCTAGTTGTAGTCGACGATTTCTCTCGCTATACTTGGGTGGTATTCCTATTCAGCAAGAAGGAGACATTGACCAAACTGCCACAACTACTCAAGCGATTGGCGGTTGAAAAGAATCAAGCTATCGTGACCATTCGCTCCGACAAAGGCACAGAGTTCCTGAACTCTACAATTGAAGCGTACTGCACGAAGCATGCATAGCACATCAAACTTCTTCAGCACGCACTCCACAGCAGAATGGAGTTGCTGAAAGAAGGAATCGAATCATCAAAGAAGCCGTTCGCACCATGATTGCTGACTCGAAGCTTCCGATGAAGTACTGGGCTGAAGCTGCCAACACGGCGTGCTACACACAGAATCGGACGCTTCTCAACAAACGGCACGACAAAACACCATATGAAATATGGACAGGGAGAATTCCTAACATATCTTATTTCCATATTTTTGGTTGTAGGGTCTTCATTCACAACAATGGGAAGTCACAGTTGAAAGCCTTTGAAAGCAAAGCAGATGAAGGAGTATTCTTAGGATACTCTACATCTAGCAAAGCCTACAGAGTATTCAACTGTAAAACCCTAATTGTGGAAGAATCACCCCATGTCGTATTTGATGAATCTTCTTTAAGTCTTCCACAGGAACAGGCCCAAGCGAATGAAAAGGATCAAAGCAAGGAACCCTCAAATCAACTCACTTGGGACGTGCTTGATGAAGATGATGAGATCAAGGACTCAAGCGAGCAGGATCCCAAAGGAGAAGTCGAAGCTGCCCCCAAGATTCCTGAAGCTAGTGCAGGCCAAGCACCGAATCCAGTCGCTTCAGACGGTGAAGCGAGCGACAAGGAAGCGGATGAAGATGAAGCTGGCGGATCAAAGCGAGCGTGGCTCAAGGATCACTCACCTAGCCAAATCATTGGAGATCCATCCAAGGGTGTAGTGACCAGAAGTCAAGTGTTTGGAGAAAGTGCCATGTTCAGTTGCTTTCTCTCAAACATTGAGCCATCAAGCGTGGAGGAAGCCCTAGCCGACTCCAACTGGGTGTTAGCCATGCAAGAAGAGCTCAACCAGTTCACCAGGAACGACGTATGGTACCTCGTGGATCGTCCCAAGTTTCAGCATGTTATTGGCACCAAGTGGGTGTTCAAGAACAAGACGGACGAGGACCACAACGTAGTGAGGAACAAGGCGCGACTTGTTGCCAAAGGCTACTGCCAAGAGGAAGGAATCGACTTTGACGAGACCTTCGCTCCAGTAGCACGGCTTGAAGCTATCAGATTGTTTCTAGCCTATGCAGCAGCCAAGAAATTCAAGGTCTATCAAATGGATGTGAAGAGCGCATTCCTCAACGGTGAACTCAAGGAAGAAGTGTATGTGGAGCAGCCACCGGGTTTCGAGCAGGGAGATAAAGTGTATCGCTTGAAGAAAGCCCTGTATGGGTTGAAGCAAGCTCCCAGAGCTTGGTATGATACATTATCTCAATTCCTAGTGGAAAATGGATTCCAAAAGGGAAAGATAGATCGGACTCTCTTCACCATCAATCATGGAGATGATATGCTATGGGTCCAGATCTACGTGGACGACATCATATTTGGGTCACCAAACCAGTCGCTTAGCGAGAAGTTTGGAGAGCTAATGAAGACCAAGTATGAGATGTCGATGATTGGCTTGATGAGCTGCTTTCTAGGTCTTCAAGTGAAGCAGCAGGATAATGGAATTTTCATCAACCAGGCCAAGTACACTCGAGATATGCTTGCGAAGTTTGGTGTTCAACATGCTAAAGCTGTGAAGATTCCTATGAATACCAACTGGAAGATGGAGCCAGACGAAGGAGGAAAATCTGTAGATCCTACAGATTATCGTGCCCTAATTGGGTCACTTCTCTATCTCACTGCAAGCAGGCCAGATATTGCTTTTGCAGTCGGTGTCTGCGCTCGATTCCAAAGCAACCCCAAGCACAGCCATCTTGAAGCTGCCAAAAGGATTCTTCGATATTTGAAGGGCACTCTCAACATGGGTCTGTGGTATCCAGCGGAGGACAATTTGGAGCTCACTGGATATTCCGATGCTGACTATGGAGGTTGCCGAGTTGATAGGAAATCAACGTCGGGCACATGTCAGTTCTTGGGAAGCAAGCTAATCTCATGGTTCTCAAAGAAGCAAACAAGCGTAGCCACTTCAACAACTGAAGCTGAATATATGGCCGCAGGAAGCTGCTGTTCTCAAATCCTATGGCTTCGTCAACAGTTGAAGGACTACAAAGTTGAAGCGAATGAAATTCTATCTTCTGCGACAACAACAGTGCCATATGTATCTCGCAGAATCCAGTGCTTCACACCAGGTGCAAGCATGTGGAAATTCGACACCATTTCATCCGTGATCATGTCGAGAAGAAGGATATCAAGCTCGAGAAAATCCATACCGATCTCCAGCGAGCAGATATCCTCACCAAGCCTCTAGCTGAGTCTCGTTTCAACCAGCTATGCATGGAATTAGGGTTATTAGACCCTGGTGAAGAATGCTAGTTCCAGGATGCACGAAGGAGTGTTCGCTTGTTCTCATGAGCGTCACTCGCTTCGGATCTTCACCAACTCAAGCGAGCCACTTCAAAACTCACTCGCTTGAAGAAAATGAAGTTAGGTGGAGAAAGGTGGAGTATTGGAAGAAGTTCCCTACCAACTTATTGGAATTATTAAGTATATGGTTAAGGGGGAACTAATGCTTCTCTCGGAGAAAGCTACTTCCAAAGCGAGCAAGAATGCTGCAATCTTGAATTCTGCATTGCTTCAATTTGCCCTAGCTTGGGTCAAAGCGAACCAACTGCAGATTCATTCTTTAGAATGTAGGAAAGCTTGAAGGTTTACCTTTTTATACAAAAGGTTGCAGGGCTGGTGACATGCTTCTGCGTAAAATACGAGATTGTCTTGTCAGAGCATTCTCATTGTCATCCTGTCCATTTCTGCTCTGAGATAAGGACTTGTACTCATCCCCCATTCGTCGTGAATATGTACACTTACGTGATGCTCCCTTCGGGTTGTAGTAAGCTTGTGTACTTTATTCATTTTCTCCCTCATTCACTTCGATGGAGGACTCTCTAATTCGTAGAGAAAGATGAATGCCATGAAGATGAATGCCATGAAGATGAATGCCATGAAGATCTAACTCAACGTGTAGCATTCAACAGGTGGTATCTAATTCAAATGAAGTCTTCAATTTGTGGTATCAATCTCCTACGAAGTGAGATTGACTGGTAAGTGTTTCAATTTTAAGTACACTAAGTGAGCCGAAGCGTGCTAGAAACCTTCACTCACTACGTGGAAAATATAAAGTGAATCTGACACAAATACAAAGAGGAAAACATTCTTGTTTATCCTCGAAGTATGTAAGTCAGAAACATTTTTAAATTAAGCAAAGAAATTCAATTTCTTATTCCAGTCGCTTCAGAAGGCCAAGCGAGTGCTTCGTCACTCAAAGCTAGCCATCGCAAGCGAGTGCATAACAGTCACTCAAGCGAATGCCTCTCAAGCGAGTCAAGGCGTAGCGGCCCAACTCGAAGCGAGCGGGCATGAAGCAAGTATGAGCTGTCTGCACTCGAGTGCAATTTTACTTTCTGCTGTGCATTTAATGCAGGTGCAGGAACGACGGAAATAACGGGCGCGTGTTCACACGCTTGAATTTGAAGCGGGAAAAGGCGGAGAAGATCCAGCCGTCGAATCTCAACAGCCCCCAATCTGGAGCCGTTCGATCAACGCCGTATACGACAAGCCAACCATAGAAGGCCACGTGGCGACGCCGAGAAAGTGGCGGTTCACTTTTACTGTGATGACGCCGGACACGTCAGATCCATCACCGCACGTCCGCCGCCTACCTACAGGATTTTCGGCGTTATTACCGTCCTACCCCTGCCACGTCAGCCATAATCTAACTCTACATATATGGGACGAGGCAGAACTGCAAACCTTTCACAGCCTTCTAAATTTGCCATTCTCGTGTTAGATCTGCAATTACTCTGCAACTCACGAGTCTCAACCCTTTCTACTTCATTGTTAAAAATTTTCTTCAAGATCTTTCAAAATCCACCATGGGCAAGAAAAAGAATACTGAGACAATGGAGGAGTTCATGACAAATGTTGGCGAGCACATCAACGTCGAGCCCCATCTCGACCCTATTGTCGTCGAAGTAAATGGTTTCTTCCGTAGAGCCGTGACCACGGCCGGTCTATGGAAGTTCATAACGTTAGTGCCGACGAAGATTTTGGCAAAGGCAGTGGGAGAAATCCTACTGAACTTGAGGAAGGATCAAAGTACTTCCTCATTCACTAATCCACAAACCAGGAAGCCGGTGGAGGTTGATATGAGTAAACTCATCGAGGTGTTCGATCTGCCAAGAGAAGGAGGAGATTCTCTGCTAGATCTAGGTCTTTCGACCGGAGTGCAGTATGGCCGATTTGCAGTCGCTGGAGCAGATCCGAACTTCAAGGAGGCCAACATTCGCAAAAGTCTGAAGGAACCGTTCAATCTCATCTGCGAACTCTTTACGAAGAGCATCGCATGCTATGTTGGATCCCTTGATACGCTGTCAGAAACGAAGCTGATCGGCACCACCGTGATCATCGACAGCCTCACTGGAACAAAGTTTAACTGGCACGGGTGGCTTCTCAAGCAAATCCACGAAGCTGCTGACGATTTTGCTTTCGTACCAGGAACTCCAGATAAGATTCTGCGCAAAGGAAAATTGAAATTCTTCTCAAGGCTGTCTGTTGCTCTGGAAATGAAGTATCCAGAGATGATATGGCCAGAATCTGACACGATCATCTACAACAAGCACACCACCTTCTACGACAAGTGGAAGAAAACAAAAATCCCAATGGATCAGGGACTTCTAGTTGTAGAAGTGCCCGCAGCAAGGCAAGGTGTGAAAGCACAAGCTGAAGTGTCCCAAGCAAAGCAAGCCGCTTCATCTTTGAAGCAAGTGGCTGCAAAGCAAGGGAAGAAGAGAGTGAAGCAAGACACTTCACCTGTCCAAGAAAGCGAGGCTGTGGAGAAGCCGCTTGAGGACATTGAAGTTAACAAATCTCAATCCTCACCTACTGAAACTACCCATATCCCTGAGCACACCCCAACCATGCATGAGAAGAAGATAATGAGGGATCACGCAGAGGAGATGGAGGCTAAGAACGCAGAGATCTTAAGTTTACAAGACGAGATCACCAAAAAGAAGATGGAGTTGAAGGAGAAGGAGAAAGTGCTGGAGGCACAAGTAAATCTGGTGAATGATCTCAAGGACTCGCGTGACGCAGAGAGGAGCCGCTTGAGAGTGGTGAATACCAAACTGGTCACAGTTGGTAAAGAGAAGGAGTCGTTGGAAAAGGAGGTGAAGGAGCTGAAAAAGAAAGTGGAGAATAAGGAGGGAGAGTTGGTGATGAAAGAAAGCGAACTCCTCAGTACCAAGAAGACTCTTGACTTACTTCGAACCCAATTGAAGAAAGTCAAAGAGGAGAGTGCCATTGACAAGAGAGAGCTTGAAAGTCTAAGGAAAAATGCACAGCCTCTTGACTTGAAGAATGCTGAATTGTCGGAAAAGCAAGTCTTCGCGTCTCGAACGGAAGAGATGTTTCATGCTGTACTTGACAAGATTGAGGTACTTCACAAGTCTCTTACTGGAAAGACAATCGTCCCAACCCCTGGTTTTGATGATGCCAAAAAGGGGGAAGGGATGGTACTGAAAAATGTCAATCTGTTGGAGCCACAAGGTGGAGAAATTGGAGCTGTTGAAGTAGAGAAACTGTTGGAGGAATGTAGTGGTACTGGAGAAGAGGAGAGAGAGGCGAAGTCTGCAAAGAAAGGCAAAGAAAAGCTCACTGTGGAGGAACCGCTGAAAAAGCCTGAAGAACCCCGCAAGCCACTTGGAGATAAAGTGCTTGCCTCTTCCATTGCTCGACATCCTCCAGTCACTGTGCTAACAAAGGAGGAAAGGCGGAAGCTAGCAGAGGCGAGCGAGGCTATGGCTTGGGAGAGCGAGCGCCAGTCTAATCTGAAAACTCTTGCAGGTACTTCAAGCTCTCAAGCGCCCACTTCAGACGAAGCACCCACTTCATCTCCCCCATCATCAATAGTGAAGCGAACAGATCCAGAAACTAAGAGAGATGATTCAGCGACCAAGCGTCAAAAAGTTGAGAAGGTAGTTGTTCCAAGGGCAGAGAAGGAAAAGAGGTTAAGGACAAAACGACTACAAGTCATTGACGAACGAATTGAGAATCACTTCAATGAAATGAAAGTCATCCAGTCCGTTTTGGTCAGAAGTATCTTTGTTCCAATCACGCCAGAAGAATCCGATGCATGCCTAGATCAGGCTATGATCGACACATGTCACAAAACTGCGAAAGAAATGATTGACTCTGGCCGCTACCCTCTCAGAGAAGAACGCAATTACATTCGCAAGCAACTCAACAAGAAGCTTCCTTCCTGGAGCAGCGAGTCAGGAAAGAAGTTCAAAACGATCATAGCACAGATGTCCAGCCGGTCGGAGGAGGAGTTGGCTGTGCGCAGAGATGAGCACCTGGACGGAAGGGAAATCGAGGATTTCATTCCGAGAGATCTGCTCGAGCTGTGGCTGTACTACAAAGACCTATTCATCAAAGCCTATTATTTCTGGGAGGTAGTGCCGCTGCAGAATGAGTGTTCTCGAATAAGTGCACTCAACAACTTCCTTGCCACCTATGACGACAGATTGCGACGCAAAATCATCACATTGGCTGAACAAGCAGAGCCAAGCCAATTGTTGTCAAGGTACCAGCTTTAAAGGAATTCGCCATGCCTTATCATCCAGGCACGGACGTCCCTAACAGAGGAATTATCGATGAGGAAGTAACTCACTACAAGAAAACTGGGCTTTTGCGACAATGAATTTGTGTCGTAAAGTCCTGTTTTAGTGTCGCAAAAGTCAATTTGCGTCACTTTGTACGTCATAATAAATTATGTCGCAAAAGGCTATGTAGTTTTTTTAAGACACTTTTTTTGAATTGTGTCGCAACAAGAACGACACATTTTGCTTCACTTGATTATGTGTCGCATGAAATTCTCGACACTTAACACGTCATTTGCTTTAGTGTCGCATATTTATTCGCGACACAAAACGTGACATTATTTAAAACGACGCGTATAATTTGCGACATAAATTTGTGACATTACAAATAGAATGAAGTAATTTTTCCCGTCACAGTTGACGTCATATTTAAATGTTGTATAATATTGCAACATATGACATATGTCTCAAAAAATTATTTATGTTGTAAAATATACAACATCTTCTCCATCAGTTTATTTTAGTTGTCGTAAAATTTGCATCACTTATGCGACATTATTTCAAATATACATCATATTTTGCATTACTTTATTGTTATGTCATAAATTTTGCTTCACTTGTGCGACAGTAATTGAAATTACACGCTCTAATATGTGACACTAAATTCATAATGCATTAATGATACATTTATTAAAATATACAAATAATTCACGGTACATGATTTTCCAAACATAGTCAAAAGATAAAAATGTTCTATCAATATCTATGAATGTTTAAGAGAACCTAACACACGAATATATCTTTTTTTCGCAGCATAAAATCCTATTCATGCTTCTTTGTCACCTACAAACAATTCTTCGTTGCTTCGATACCTGCAGTCACTTCTTCGAATTCTCTGACACTGCTACTACAAGAGAAAAATGACACAAAAGCATGTCAAAGCATTTAAAAGTATCAAATAGATAACAAAGAGCAGAGTTAAAAAAGAAACAAATTGAAACACAAAACACAACATCCTCATTTTAAGAAGTTAATTACTTTTGCAAATTAAGACCTAGAGATGAACGATTATTAAAAGAATTTAAATGGCTTTCAACTTTAAGAAGCAAAATATACAGTAAATGGAAAATATGCCCAATTTCATGTGGTACGCCATTAAGTAACCCAATACTCAGAGAAGATGCAGTACCCTATTTCCACTTGAATATATTGAAAGCTTGGAGTCCCTTTTGCCCATTGAACATCACTCATACGCACATACCGTATGCAAAAACAGTGTGCCTTAATCAGATCATTATGCTGAAAGACCAAAAGCAAACCAAGTTATTCCGACATTTAAGACCACGAACATGGCAGACTCTAAGGACAAGAAATCTTATCACATATAACACATAGAATACCAACAACTCCATTTGCTGCCACTTTAGAACTATTCAATAATAGTAACAATAGTCTACTTTTCATTACTTAATTGTAGAGTATAGACAATACAAAATAATATAAGTAAGAAATATGGCACCTTGTAAATCATAAACTTGACTTCAACCAAAATCGAGTTGATATAAACTGGCTAACTTTGGCAAGATTGTAAGATATGAGAAAAGAAACCTACAGCTTCTTTTAATAATCCTGAGATTTAACAATAGAACCTATAAGTCGAACACGACATTCCAAAACTACATGATTCTTGGTTGGATTATGTAGATGAATACCAAATAAGAAATATAGAAGTCTACAATTAGTTACTATAAATTACAAATAAGGACACAACGCGAGTTTCATAAGTGATCTATAAGCATTTGAATCAAGTAAGGAACAACAATATCAAGACTGAATTTAGTACAATGAGAACACATTACTAAACTGATTTTTCCTCAAAATTTCTGCAGCTAAAGCCACCGAAAATCCTCCTAAACTGAAATCCTATGTGTTTTGTTGTTGCTCATATCATACCTACATATTGCAAGAATTTATTTATTCTCTTTCATGTAGACTTTCAAGAGTACAGCAGCAAAACTAATAAAAACTAGGCATTTTAAGACAAGTGTTTTCTCCTACTTATATTTTGTAGCAATAGTGCTAGTGTCAGAAAAACAACAGCTACAATTGAAACCAAGCACAGTCACATTCAAAGCCTAAATAAAGAAATTAACATATTTTGAGTGCATTAGAGCTAACCAAACTTACGATTGGAAGCAGGGAGAGAGAGGCTCACTTCAACAGAATTCTACTCAGTGCAGCTCCTCTTCACTTCTAATCTACTCCTTTATTCGTCTCCAGTTTCTCTAAATATCAACTCAAATCCATTGATGGAACCGGCTGAATTTGGCACAATTGATCGAAAAATACTTAATCGATACAAAGCAGCACCAAATCGTATGCGAACATGAATTCTTAAGAAGTCCGAGTATTGTGAGAGAAAAAAATCTAATTAGGGCTCTGAATTTTGCAGAAATCCCAAATCTGAAGAGAAGCTAAAACCTTTTTTCTTCAACTTTTTTTTTTTTTCGTTTTTACTCCGACACGGAACGCCGACGACCTTGAACTGACTCCTGCCTCCCCCTTCGTATGCTAAACCCTAAATCGTAGAATCAAGGTTAGAAGTACAGAGGGAGACAGAATACCAGAGAGCGAGGGCAAGAGACATTACCCTGTTCGGGATAGAAACTCCGACGGCGACGAGGGCAACTCCGGCGACGGCCGTGAAGGTGAATCGGAGGATAAATTCGCACTACCCGATTTCTTAATCGTGGTGAAGTTTTTGTTGAGGGGGTGTGTGTCGATTAATTGATAAAGAAAAAGATATAGTATATTAATTTTATGATTTTTTTAATCGTTTAATATTATATCTAATGGTTATTTACTAACGATTTTTTTAATCGTTTAATATTATATCTAATGATTTATTTTGCAAACTATTTGCAATATATAATTAGATAGGATATTTTACTAACGTGTCACAATTAACTTGTCACAATTCAAACTATAAAAACAATTAGGAGTATTCACAGTTTGATTTAAACCGTAAATCAAACCGAATCAAACCGTATTTGTGCGGTTTGGTTTAGTTTATGGTTTAAAAAATATGGGTTGGGTTTAATTTTTTTAAAAAATATGATTTTTGGTTTAGGTTTGGTTTTTGAAAACAAAATACTCAAACTAAACTGTAAAACCGTAATAATAATAATAATAATAATAATAATAATAATAATAATAATAATAATAATAATAATAATAATAATAATAATAATAATAATAATAATAATTAATTAAATTTGCTACAAAAGATTCGCATACTTGGGCCAAATTTAATAGTGTTCTCTACTACTTTTTTTTTTTTCCTTTCCTAAATTTAAGTTTTTATTACTTATTTAATCATGAAACCTAAATATAACAACTTTAGTAATTCTTTTCATCATGTATTTACAGAACGACGACGACTTATACATGATACATATTTTAAATTTGAGGAACAGAGACGATGAACTACTCATAGTGAAGATTTTGATTTAATCAACAAAGGTAATTTATACACCAAGGAATATACATCATATGATTACTAAGCTTTAATCAAACATAAGTGCAGTGCTATTTTATTTTGTCTCAATTTTATGTTAGAGAACAATATTGATACTATAATTTTAGTTAATGAATATTTAATTTTTTCCTACGATTGCAAACCGTAAACCAAACTGTACTGAACCGTTATAATATGGTTTGGTTCGGTTCGGTTCGGTTCGGTTCGGTTTTCATAGTGAAATGGTTTGGTTTGGTTCTATAAAATAAAAAAACCGTATTTTGAGGTTTGGTTTGGTTTTAACGTCAACCCGCACCAAACCAAACCGCAAACACTCCTAAGAACAATTATTTTATCATAATATTTAGATGACATACAAGTCACAATTGATACCCCTATAACATTCAAAATGTGTTATACTATTAAGGAGTCCTTAATAAATTGTAGGCATTTTAGAAGACATAAATAAAAGTGTCATGTGTGTGTAATAAAATCATGATATAATATTTTAATAATTTATATTCGATGCAAATATACGATATAAAATGCAACGATATTATGAATGTGAGGTAATATTATGATAGTATTTAGTTAATATGTTGTAAATAAATTGTTATAAATCGAGACGCGAAACTAAGTGACGTATTGTTGTCGCAAAATAGCGACACAATATTTTAATGAAGCATATATACGACACGAAATCCAACACTATTCTAAATGTGAAGTAAAATTATGACATTCAATTAATATGTCGTAAGTACATTGTTGTAAATACGAGACACAAATATAAGTGACGCATTGTTATCGCAAAATAACGACACAATATTTTAATGACATCTATGTACGACACAAATTGCAACACAATTCTAAATGTGGAGTAAAATTATGACATTCAATTAATGTGTCGCAAATAAAGTGTTGTAAATACAAAACACAAAACTAAGTGACACATTGTTGTCGCAAAATAACGACACAATATTTTAATGACACACATATACGACACAAAATGCAACACTGTTCAAAATGTGAAGTAAAATTATGACATTCAATTAATATGTCGCAAATAAATTGTTGTAAATATGAGACATAAAACTAAGTGTAGCATTGTTGTCGCAAAATAGTAACATAATATTTTTATGACGCACATTTGACACATATATACGACACTAATAGTATAAGTGTCACAATTTTATGACACTTATCGGTAATATCGCATACACATATGTCGCAAAAGCCCTGTTTTCTTGTAGTGACTGAAGCCTTCAGGCTGGAGGGTGCATGGAGAAGACCTAGTATCCACACAGTAGACTCTATGGAATCGAGAGTGCTATCAGCTTACGTGGATACTGCTGCTATTGAAGAAGAGAAGGAGTAGGAGAAGGAGAATGAAGGAACTGCAGGAAACCTCCGAGTTTCAAGTTCCCTACATATTTTCTTTTGTGTGAACTTCTTGTTCATATATCCAAATTTCAATTTCTGTCTCTTTCTGTGTCATTTACTCGCTTTGTGAATGACTTTATTTTTCTGCTACAAACTCATTAATTGAACCGAAAAAAAAGGGGAAGGAACTTAAAAGAAAATTACAAACGAAACTGCAAAGGAAGCAGTCGCTTGGAGTTCCCTTCACGGTTAGATAGACTAGATTTATTTTTATCTAAGTCGTATGGGTTTTGGCATCATCAAAAAGGGGGAAATTGTTGGGAATTGTTAAGGACTAAATTGTTAAGGGGGAACTTCATGGGACATTTGATAAATGAAGTCATTTGTTTTGATTAGATCCCAAAACCCCAAGTGTCCTTTTCCCAAGCGACCCATTTTGATGTAGTTAATAGGATAGAATTTTTCTAAGCCTACACTGTTAGGATGGCTCCTTTATTTTGCTTAGATTAGGCTTCAAAAGTTCAAGTGAAGGCCACTCACTTGAGTGTGTTTTCCAAAGCGAAGCAGGTCAAGCAAATCGAAGTGAAGCGTGCCGAAGAATTACGAAGCGAAGCGAGCGCTACAGTAGATTCAAAGTGAGTCTACCAAAGCGAAGCGAAGCGAGCGCTACAGTGGAATCAAGTGAACCCACTAAAGCAAAGCGAAGCGTGCGCTACAAAGAAAAGCCGAAGCGAGTCAACACGAGTCAACACTTAATTTAGTAGTGTCACGGGAAATTTATTTCTCAAGTGACTCACTACAAATATGACCGTGAAGCGACTCACTTCAGAGCGGCCGCTACAACTTAAAAGCGAAGCGAGCCACTACCTACCAGAAAGCGACAGCACAAATTCCCGCTCCGAATTTGAACTCCAGTCAACTGGAAATCTCCGCATTAATTACGAGATCTCCACGTGTCGAAAGCGGAGAGGAGCAGAGGAGTTGACTGCCAGGCCGACAAAGGCGCCGCAACAGTACTGGGTCGCTCCAGTTACTGTTACACTTGGAAGTTAGCCAATTTTGGCAAAATGCCAAAACTGCGCGTCTGCAAAAGCTACTGCCTGCGCAAGTACTGTCGAGAGGAGGAGGGACAAGGCCACCAACCAAGTAACGGATCTCAGCCAACCCTCCGCCTATAAATAGTGAAGGATGAAGACGAAGAAGAGTAGAACACTACTTGAGCATTCGAGCGCATACAGCAAACAAACACTCCCAGCTTTCATAGCAATCTTCGAGTCTTTGTTTTCCAGTGTTCTCCGAGTTTCCAGTTCATCGGAACTCGTCTTCACAACCTTCACACTTAGAGTCTAAGCCCATTCCATATCCAAGCTTAGAAGAAGAGCTCTAGCCATCTTTGCACTTATTGTAAAGAGCTCTTCATAGTGTGTTTCGTCAACCAAAAACCCTAAACTCTGTCTGTTAGGTTTTTGAGTGTCGTCGTTAGGTTGTTCAGATCTAAGGCCCTTCTTTCATCGATTGAAGAAGCCTCGATCGTAGAGTTGAGATCCAAGCTTACACTTACATCGTTTGTGTAAAGCTCGATCGAAGCTAGACTGTAAGGAGAGCCCGTAATCTCCCTGTCTGTCTGACTGAAGCGAGTGAAGCTTCCAGTCTTTGTTAGGTTTGTGTAGTGAACCCGCAATCACTACGTCTGTCGTTTGATCTAGGCAAGTGAAGCCCGATCCCGACCAGGTTTTTGAAGGACCCGTAACCTTCAAGTTCTTGAGTGAAAAGAACAGTTGCCGTCGTGCAACAAAGTGGACGTAGGAGCGTTATCTCCGAACCACTATAAATCTCTGTGTCGTATCTCTCTTACCTTAATCTCTTACAGTATTCGATTATCCATTGCACGTGCATATAAACAAACTTAACTTGGATTTTCAATTACTTAGGAAAGATTATAGCTCACCAAATTCCGCATAAAGAGTAAAGTCTCACTCTTGATCAAGCTCTAAGCTTAGGTCAAGAGATTCACGATTGCTTTCGATCTAGCCCTCGGCTAGGTCTTAGCATTTCCAAAGAGCACTTTACTTTATACTCTGAGTTAAGGAATTGAAGTTGAAAAACTTCAAAATACGTATTCACCCCCCCCCCCCCCCCCCCCCCCCCTCTACGTATTTTTCCTATAGCAAACCGGGACCAACAACTTAGCTTACTTTGAGGCAAGTTTGAAAAGAAGTTGAAAAACTTCTTACACACGTATTCACCCCCCCCCCCCCCCCCCCCCCTCTACGTGTGTACCTTATTGTCATTCCGAGACCAACATATTAGATTTTATTACCCTAGGATAAATGTTTTCCTTTATTTGTTAGTTTATAGATTTTAGTTATTATTTGATTTCATATTTGTGTTCTTTGATTTGATTTAATTTTTTTTGTTTTAGACAGAAAACTCAATTCCTAAATTACGCTTGGATAGACAGTAGTGACGATCATCTGGTAGAGGTATTTCCTATACTTTCGGATAACGGTCCTTGAGGATACGGCTCCTGCTTCTCTTTACTACACTATATTTGGGTAGTGAAAATAGCAGCAATCTTTTACAAAAAAAACCCTATGATTTGCTCACATAGTGGCTTGACAATATTATGTACTCATATTTCGGCATGTGTCCATAATGTACCTTCGTGCTTAATCCTGCATATATTTCTTGTTGGTCCCGGTTTGTTAATAGGGGAAATACGTAGAGGGGGGGGGGGGGGGGGGGGGGGGGGGGTGAATACATATTTCAAGTTTTTCAACTTTTTCCCTTTAACTCAGAGTGACAAGTAAAGAGCTCGCTTGACACTTAAGACCTAGCTGAAGCTAGATCTACAGTACGTAGCTTGCCTGCTTGACCGAAGTAAGGACTTGATCAAGAGGGAGTCTTTACTCGTTATGCGGAAATTCGGTGAGCTAAAATCTTTCCTAAGTAATTAAAGAATCCAAGTTCGTTTGTTTAGATGCACGTGCAATGGATAATCAAATACAGTAAAGAGATTAGGGTTAGAGAGATACGACATAGAGATTTATAGTGGTTCGGAGATAAAACTCCTACGTCCACTTGTTGCACGACGGCAACTGTTCTCTTCACTCAAGAACTTGAAGGTTACGGGTCCTTCAAAAACCTGGTCGAGATCGGGCTTCACTTGCCTGGATCAAATGACAGACGTAGTGATTACGGGTTCACTACTCAAACCTAGAAAAGACTGGAAGCTTCACTTGCTTCAGTCAAACACAGACAGGGAGATTACGGGCTCTCCTTACAGCCTAGCTTCGATCGAGCTTTACACAAACGATGTAGGTGCAAGCTTGGATCTAAACTCTATGATCGAGGCTTCTTCAATCGATGAAAGAAGAGCCTTGGATCGAGACAACCTAACGACGACTCAAAAACCTAACAGACAGAGTTTAGGGTTTTTGGTTGACGAACACACTATGAAGAGCTCTTTACAGTAGATGCAAAGTAGGCTAGAGCTCTCCTTCTAAGCTTGGATATTTGAAGTGGGCTTAGACTCTAAGTGTGAAGGTTGTGAAGACGAGTTCCGATGAACTGGAAACTCGGAGAACACTTGGAAACAAAGACTCGAAGATTTGCTCAAAGGCTTGGGAGTGTTTGTTTGCTGTATGCGCTCGAATGCTCAAGTAGTGTTCTACTTCTCTTCGTCTTCATCCTTCACTATTTATAGGCGGAGGGTTGGCTGTGATCCGTTGCTTAGTTGGTGGCCTTATCCCTCCTCCTCTCGACAGTACTTGCACAGGCTGGCTGCTTTTCAGACGCGCAGTTTTGGATTTTTGCCGGAAATGGCTAAGTTCCAATTTCAACAGTAACTGGAGCGACCCAGTACTGTTACGGCGCCTTGTCGGCCTGGCAGTCAACTCCTCTGCTCCTCTCCGCGTTCGACACGTGGAGATCTCGTAATAAATGCGGAGATCTCCAGTTGACTG